>CM057454.1:115307500-115392500 GCA_016271365.2 Neoceratodus forsteri
CCCCAGCCCGTCAAGGTCCCCTGCCCTCTCTTTCTTCCGTGAAGATTGAGGCAAAATAGCTATTTAACGCCTCTCCTTTTTTGAAATCGTGTTCCACTCCCCCCCCATCCTCCCAGTCCCATGCTCTGTCCTCCTTTCTCCAACGTACGTACCTAAAGAAGGTTTTGTCCCCACCCCTTGCCTTCTCGCTATCCTCTCCTCAGTGGCATCCTGCGTCCTTCTTGTCTTTTGCCCTGCCTTCCTTTTTTCCCTGTAGGTTTCCCTGTCCTCATCCTTTTGTGTCCTCACGTGCCTCTTGAATGCTCTAGTCTTCTCCTTGATCCCTAATGCCACCTCTCTAGTGAACCATAGAGGTCTTTTCTGTCTTCTATTCTTTCTTACCCTTCTTATACATGAGTCCATGGCTTTAAATACTCCTCTCTTGATGACTGCCCGTAATTCCTCCACCCCCATAATTCTTCCACTCCCTACACATCCCCTATCCTCAACATTTCTTCCCTAACTACCTTCCTCATTCCATGATTCCGCTTTCCTGAAGTCCATTATCTTGCTTCTCGTAACCCTCACCCTGCCCGCTCTCACGCTGAACCTGACAGCCCTGTGGTCACTGGTGCCAAGCTCTCCCCCCCACCTCCACCACACTGCCCCCATTTGTGAGGACCACATCCAATAGGTTTACACCCCTGGTGCGCTCACTGACCCTTGGCTGCAGGAATATGCCCTGAAGAGCCTCTAATATGCCCCTGCTCCTTGCGGAGATTGCTGTCTGAGCCTCCCAGTTGATGTCCAGAAGGTTTAAGTCCCCAACTAGCACAATTTCCCCTTTCTGTGCCATCCTCACTATGGATTCCACAAAGTATCTATCCCCTTCCTCCCCTGTATAGGAGGCCTATAGACTACCCCAGTGCACAGGTTTTCCCCCCTGTCCCCTGTCTAGGGTGACCCACGCTATCTGTATTTTCCCCCCTCCTCGTCCTTCCATGGCCCCAGTCCCTTCCAGACATATGCCACCCTTCCCCCTTTCCCCTCCCAATCCTTCCTAAACAAACGATACCCTGGGATCACAGTCTCCCAGGTGTGGTGCTCGTTCCACCAAGTCTCACTCTCTGCTACAATGTCTAGGTTCTTCTCCATCATGGTAGCCTCCAGTTCTCCCATTTTGTTCCCTAGGCTCCTGGTATTTGCAACCAAAGCCCTCCAGCATCTAGCTCCATCCCGTCCTTCCCTGCTAACTGTTCCCTTGGTGAGTGTTGTGACTTTTGGGGGGGGGGTGAGGCTAATAGCCTCTCTGCTCTGCCTCACGTAAGGATGGCCATGTCCTTAGGTGCTCCCCAATTCAGTTTAAATTGAACTTCCTTGCCATGAAGTCCCCCAGTTTACTCTTTAGTGTAGCTGCCCCTGAAGAGTTCAGATGCAGCCTGTCTTGAGCATACAGCCCCTCCACCTCCAATGTAGAGCCCCAGTCACCTATCCTGCTGAACCCCATCACTGCAGTAACCTTGTAGCCAGTCGTTGAATGCCCTTATCTTCTCCTTTCTTGGTGTGCTTGCTCTTGGTACTGGCAACACCTCAGAGAACGAAATGGAAGGAAAAAATGTTGCTCCTACTGAACCTAGAGAGTTCCTCGAACCTTGCCTGTAATTCCATCAGACTGTTCCCCTCCAAGTCATTTGTGCCTAGGTAAAACACCAGATGTGTCCTTTCAACCTGCTGCTTACCCTAGGAAGGAATATGATGCCTCACCTCCAGCGCCGTCATCCCTGGCATGCACTGTACCCATAGTGCATTGTGTTTTGCTCCCTTCCTTCCCCATTTTAGCTGCTTAATTATTGAGTTCCCCCAAGAGTGCCACCCTACTGCCCCTGCTTCCTGGGTGTCCTTTTGGCCTCTAGTTTTGTGTCGCGGGGTTTGGCTCTCTTTGGACTCCTCATGTTCCACCCTGACTTGGTTCTGCCCCTGCTTATCTTTTGTTCCCCATCACCTAACCTATCCTGATTTATTTATTTTTACTCACACCCAGCATCTGTCCCTGTTCACCCTCTCCCTTTAGTCTTTCCTCGGACTCCCCCCTCCCCCCGTACCTCTTCATCCCTTGTAGTTCTGCCAGGCTTCCTTCACCCTGCACACCCCTCCTACGTCACTGCTTGAGCATGAGCCAACTTCACCTGACCCCCCCCCCCAAACAATCTGTTCCTGACCTTACCCCATGTGCATCACTGTGCGAGATTGTGCCAACTGTGCTTGATCCCCTTCCAGCTGTTCTGTCCCGCCCATCTTTGCAGAAGGTTTTGAGCACCGTACCCCACTTGGGAAAGTCTTTCTACCTCACCACCTGCCCTGTCTGCATATTTTCCCTCTCCTGCACCCTGCTTGGCGCATGCCCCAGCCTCCTACTGGAGCCCCTGCCCTTCAGGGTTTCCTACCGTTCATTTTCAGCCTCCCAGGAGCTCAACTCCAGCTCTTCCAGTGCTTCCTTCCTGCCCCTTTTCTTATGCCACAGTTCCCCTAGTGCCGCCCTCTGGTGTGTCCCTATTGTGCCCGCCCCTGACCCCTTCTCCTGCATGCAATGTGCCTGCCCCATCCCACTTCCACTGCACCTGAGATCTCCCCCCACACATCCCCCAGCCGCTCCCCTTCTGGTGGCCCTGCTGGACCTCTGCCCCAAAATGCCCTTGACTAAGATACCTAGGGGAGGCAAAACTATTTGATACTTCCATCCTCTGGCCCATTTCACCTATGCCTACGTCATCCTTCATTCTGGGCATCTGTCTGCCTTTTCCTGAGCCTACTGTCTTTCACTCCTCCTGATCCCCGGCTGACCCCTTTTTTTCTTGCTACAGGCATCATTGCTGTGCCTCTAGACCTCCTGCTGTCAGTTCCCGCTGACCCCTTTCCTCCTGTGTCTGGTGTGCCTGTCCAAACTCTGGACTTGCTGTTGTCTGTTATGAAATGGGGATCAAAATTGAGGCACTCTGGGCAATACCTGTGTGATAATGTGTCTTATGCACAGGAAAAAGATCCAGCAGTGTCCAGTAGGCACTGATATTGGTAAAGCTGCCAACTCAGAATGGTCAGATAAAGTAAAGCAGCCATATTGTTTTGCCAACTGTGCCAGTTTTGCCTGCCGAAATTTTAAAGTTAATCCTCTTCATCTTAATGCCGATTTCATAAACATTTAGCTAAGCGCCTGTGAAGTACACGACCACAAAAACACGAGACTGCCACGATCGCTTTAGATTCCACCACCCCCACTGCTTGCAGTACCTCCTCTCAACGCCTGACTTGCTAGCCGCTAGCTGCTTCCCTTCCGCCCTTCTTATTTTTGTAGCACACATACTGCTCTCCTCTTCAGCAACAACAGTTCTTCCCGTCCCTCTGTCCGCTTGCTCACTTGCACACCAGCAACACTGTTCTTTTTCCCATCCCGCTGTCTGCTTGCTCGCTCAGTCACTGAATCACAGACCTCAAAGGACACGCGCGAAACGTCCTTGCGCTGCCTGCTTCTAAAATAATTTGAAATCACCGCCCAAAAACACACACGCACATCATTTCGATAAAATGCAAAATGTAACCGTTCAATAACAATACTAAATAGAACTCGAGTTAGCTGAAGTGGGTGGGTGCCATGACAACCAGAAAAAAACAAACTATAGCAACGTCAGCCTTCTGGATCAAAAGTCTTCTTCAACTCAAAAAACAAAAAAAAAAACACTGTAAACTAGAGGGAGAGGAACTATTTTATATAAATGGCAAAATATGTTTTTTATTTAAAATATTTTTGTTTTTCATATCCCACTATAATTTAAGTCTATTTCACAAGAACAATACACCACACCAGGGTGTGCGTTAGACACTTTAACACATGGCTAGGAGGCTGGACGCACTCTGCCGATGGCCTCGAGCCTCACTGCACCTCCTAGCCATGCGTTAGTGTCTGACACACACCCTGTTGTGGCTTATTGCTTACTTACCACCTCTGGTCTATCCCCTCTGGATCCCCTTCCATCCTCTCCCTCCCAAGCCCTTGACTTCCGGAACAGTGTATCTGATCCTCCAGTGAAACCACTCGGCCCTTCTCACTCCTTCCTTGGCTTATACTGTCCCTGTCTCTCTACCCCCCATTTAACCCACACTTTAGCCTCGCCACTGCCTCCCTCGGCTGAGTAAGCTGCTTTCATCATACAACCCCCCCATTCTCCAAGCCCAATTTAGGATCATAGCCGTTCCACAGCCACTTTACCCCACCGCCCTGCCAAAGCAAAGATCGCCCTCCCTTGGTCACCACTCCCTCTGTGCTGCCCTACCACCACTTCTGTGATACTCGGATACAGTACTAAAATCACACCTTATGTATTTTTGGGCCCTCGCCCCCTCCTCAGCCCCAACCCACAGTCAAGACTTTTTAGAAATAGTAAAGCATATAGAAACCATAGGCATCAAGAATTAATAACCATAGTCACCCAGTTCAAGTCCAAGTGTAGAGTTACTGTGTTGCGTCGCCACTAAAATCTGCTAGGCTGAAAGGACTGACTTGGCTGTGGGGGGGGAGGGGGCAGTGACTATGTAAGGATTAACCCACAAGTTCCATTGGAAATCAGTCAGTAAACTGTTAATGGGATGGAAACTGGTTTTCTGACACCAATGTAGTTCTAGTCATGACAGATCAACAAACTGTTCCTTGGGTCACCATGCTTTGCGATCACTTGGAACAGTCTCTTGCGATTATATGTAGTGTGTGTGTGTCTTTTTTTTTTTTTTTCACTTGTAGCCTGCTCAGTTGTATTGACTAGTGCTTCCATTGTACAGAAATATGCTGTCAGTATTGAGCTTCATATAAAAGGACCCGAAACATTAAGCAGTTTTTACTGCACAGCAGTCAGTTTGTTGAACCTTGCAATATACATAACTGTGTAGTCAATATCAAGCTGTTAAGCTTGGTAACCCACTCCAGGCTATGCACCAAGACCAGGTAATGTTGCTTTTAAGTGTAATTGACGTACTCTGCCTTGTGCTCACAGTGCGCCTGGATAATAAGAATCTGTTTGTGTAATTTAGTATGTGGTATTTCCTAAGCCCTTGTTGCTGCAGCCTTCTGACCTACTGCCCTTTGCCAGATAGTTCTCATTCTGAGAGAGTAGTTTTGTTTTGGTTTTTTTGTGGGGAGTGGGCTGTGATGGGTCAGCACAGATGTTCCTGTACCAGGGCCAGTCCTTTTTCTAGGACAGAGGAGTTAGTAGATCAGCTGACTAGGGTCTGTGTGGACCTCTCAACATAGAGGTTTTTAGCAAGTAAAAAAGTGTCTTTCGAGACGGATTTTTATCTGAATTGCTGGCTTTAGGTAGCATGAATGCCCATTCTAAAAAAAAAAAAAAAATGCATCCTTACCTGTCAGTCACAGTCCTTTGCATTGCAGTGGATTGTGATGCCATAAGTAGAGGCACTCCTCTATCCCAGGGTATTTCCAAGGGGCAGATGGGGGCCAGTTTGCATGTGGCTACTGTTGATAATGTGGATTTTTTTTTTCCTGTTGATGCAGCAGGCGTTCCTTGTATGGCATTAACTGGTAATAATAATGTAGAATATGTGTTGTGTTTGTACATCACACATCCATTATATGGCATAGCTTTCCAAATAAGGTAGTACCAACAATTTTTGTGTGTGTGTGTGTGTGTGTATATGTATATGTACAGGGTTTTAAATAATTGATTAGCAGTTTTTTTTTTTTCCTTAGGACAATACTAACTATACAGAAAGTATTTATATAGGTTTTCTAGAAGTGTTATGTTTGTTAAACACAGTGAGGCAAGAGCTATGCGTTTTCACAATGTTTTAGAACTTTTATGAGCAAAATGCTAATCAATTTTTAGAGTTAAATAAAACCCGTGTGTGTGTGTGTGTGTGTGTAGGTATTCAGCCCTAACAGATGGTGAGTTTAAGGCCCAGTAACCTTGTTGTAATCTCTGACATTGTATTCAAATGATGGAAGCATGGTGTACATTTTGGCTTTGTGTTGAGGTTGCTTGGATGATGTAGTGGGTACCCTGCATCATTAGTAGTGGTTTACTTTGTTTTAAAATCATTTTCATGTTTAATGTTGCAGTCATTGACTGAGAAGCATATTGTGATATCGGTTTGGATGGTATGATCACCATTACTATGAAAACTTGTTTTGTCGTCGAAAGTCTTCTCAAGCTCTGTCAGAGTTGGCACAGAAGGGGCAGTTGTTCCCAGAAACGCTCCCAAAAATGTGTTGAAGGGTCCTAAACACTGCCGTGTACCATGAACCATGGTTGTCATGGTAACGAAAATAGTCTACAGTATCAGCACCTTGACTTCTGATAGTGCGGTGTACCATGTTGCTAACATACTAACATACCATACTAAAATACTAGCAGAATAGGTCTATTGGTCTTTCGCATCTGCTCGTTTGGTCAGCCCCCACCCTGGGAGCTGACCTTGCTGCCCCCCCTTGCCCTCTCGGGCTTCTCCCTTCCCAGTCCCGGATATTCTCGCTGCACTAGACTTTACTTCCAGAACCCTGCCACTGTACCTGTACAACCCCCTCTTGAACCCCTCCACCGTCTCTGCCTCCACCAGCTCCCTGGGCAGCACATTCCATGGCTCCACCACCCTCTTAGTGAAGTAGCACATCCTCCTTTCTCTCCTGAGTCCCTCCTCTCTCCAGCTTCCACCCATGCCTTCTAGTTGCCCCCCTTTCCTTGAGCACCCTGACTCGCCTCCCCTATTTACCCCCCTCATGTACCTGAGAGCCTCTATCATGTTGCCCCCGGTCTCTTCTCTTCCAATGTGTACATATTTAGCTCCTCTGGCCTCTCCCAAGATTCTGTCCCCCAAGCCCCAGATCATTTTGGTTGCCCTCCTCTGGACCCTTTCCAGGAGTTCAATGTCCCTCTCTAAGTGTGGCCTCCAAAACTGCCCGTAGTAATCAAGGTGTGGCCTCACCAAGCAGTTTTACAGGGGTAGTATCGCTTCCTTCCTTCTGGAGGTGATCCCCTAGCGATGCATCCCAGCATCCTGTTGGCCTTGTCTGCTGCCCTCCTACAAGTCACCGAGGTGTTTTTCATCTTGACATCCACCACCACCTCCAGGTCCCTCTCAGCCATTGAGACTTGTAGCATTCTCCCCCGGTGTACACTTGGTCTGGGTTTCTGGCTCCCAGGTGCAGGACCTTGCATTTCCCTGCATTGAACCTCGGTTTCCACTTTCTAGACCACCTTTCCAGAGCCTCCAGGTCCCCCTGTAGGGCCACCCTTCCCTCTTCTCCATCCACTACCACCCCCAGCTTTCAGTCATCCGCAAAGACTCATCACATTCCTGATACCCCTCCTTATGTCAGACGTAGGTGTTGAACAGGAGGGGCCCAAAGACCGATCCCTGAGGGACCCCACTAATGACCCTCCTTGGGGATGAGACTATCCCACCAACCACAACCCTCTGGGTCCAGTCCTGGAGCCAATTCCCAATCCATCTGATTATCTTGTTTCCCACCCCCATTTCCCCCAGCTTATCCAACAGGCCCCTGTGAGGAACAGAGTCAAACGCCTTGCTGAAGTCAAGAAAGAGGACGTCCACCGGCCTACCCAGGTCCAAGACACTCGTCACCCAATCATAGAACTCCACAAGGTTTGTCTGACGCGATTTACCCGGGACGAAGCCATGCTGTGTCTCGTCCAGGCACCCCGACTTTTTCAGGTCGACTCTTCTCCCCCGACTCTCCTTGACAATGCCCTCCATCACCTTGCCCACCACCGATGTTAGGCTGATGGGTCTGTAGTTCTCTGCCACCTCCCTTGATCCACCCTTGTGGATAGGCACTATATGTGCCACCTTCCAGTCCTGGGGCCACCCACCCTATCCTGATAAAAAAGTTACGCTAGGGGTTTTGCCAAGACATCCGCCAGTTCCTTCTCCCGGTGCTTTCTCCATCTTAAGGGACCTGTGGGCTTCCCTCACTCTGTCTGCCATGATTTCCACTTCCGCTACCTAGTCCCCCTGCTTTGCCCCTCCCCCCTTCTGCCAGTGATGGGGGGGGGGCCCTCTCCTCAGACCCTCTGATCGGTAAAGGTCCCCCCTCCTCAGTTTCAGTCTCCTCCCATGTATGATGCAGCCCACCCATTTTCCTTGGTGAAAACTGAGGCGAAGTACTCATTTAGTACCTCAGCCTGCTTCCCCGGGTCTTGTGCCCATCCTTCCCTGTTTTAATCCTGCTAATCTGCTCCTTCACCCTTCATTTTTCCCCAGTGTATCTAAAGAACTCCTTGTTTCCTCTCCTGATTTCCCTGGCCAGATCCTGCTCCTTCCTTACCTTAGCCACCCTCACCACCCTAGTGGCCCTTCTGGCCATCAGCTCATACTCCCCTCGATCCCTTTCACTCCTTGAGCACTTGAAATGCCTGTAGGCTACCTTCTTTCTCCTCACCGCCTCCTGAACATCCCTGGTCCACCAGCAGGGTTTCCGGGCCCTACTGAATTTGTGTCTCACTCTTGCACAGGTGCTGGTAGCATCCTGCACCCCCCCCCCCCCGATTTCCCATTTACTGTCAATGTCCATGTCTGGCCCAATCCCATCCAAATGCTCCTTAAGGATTCTTCCCATTTCTTTGAAGTCCGCTCCCCTGAAGTTAGTTACCTTCATCTTTGTGCAGCCTTCTACTCCTCCTAGGTCCAGGCAGAACCAGACCGTGGCATGGTCGCTCCCCACCAACGGGTCCCTTAACCTCCTGGCCCCCCAGTCTGGTCACTGTCTGCCAGGACCACATCCAGTATCTGCGCCTCCCTGGTAGGTTTCCCCCACGTGCTGGGTTAGGAACGCATCCTGAAAGACATCCAACAACCTCTGTTCCCTGGCCACCGAGGATGTCCTAGTCCCCCACTCTGTTTCTGGCATGTTTGTCCCCCAACACCACCACCCTCCCCCTACCCAATGTGCAGTGTCTCCCAATATCTGCCACTAGACTCTCCTCCAGTTCCTCTGCCAGCGCAGGGGGTCTGTACACCACTCCTATTTTTACTCTCTTGCCCCCCCCATTATCAAGGTGACCCAAATCGCCTCTACCTCCTCCACTCCTCCTATGCCAATACCGTTTTTGACTATTATTGCCATCCCTCCTCCCCTTCCCTCACCCCTGTCCTTCCTGAACATGGTGTAACCCTACAGGTTCAGGTCCCAGTCGTGCCCTGTGGTGGCTTGGGTCTCGGTGACCGCTGCCACATCCACCTCTTCCTCAGTTAGCATCGCCTGGAGCTCGGGCATTTTATTGCCCAAGCTCCTGGCATTTACCAAGACTACTTTCTATCCCTTCCTTATACTCCCGTTTCTACTGCTCGCATTCTCATGGGGATTCAGTCTTCCCCCTGTCTGCACCTTACCAGTCGGCCTTTTCCTGCATTCCACCAGCTCCCCAGAGGGGTGGAGGCAGAGTCCCTCCTTTATCGGACCCCCCTCGACGGCCTCTTTTCCCATCCTTCCCCTTCACAAGTTTAAACCCCACGTTTCACCAACAAACCCCTCTATTTTTAGCTTAAGGATTTCCCTCCCCTCCAAATTGAGATGGCGCCTATCCCTAGCATACAGCCCCTTATCCTCCCAGGTCTCCCCCCAATACCCCATCAACCCATACCCTCTGGCCCCACACCACTCCCTGAGCCACTGGTTTATCTCCATAATCTTCTTGTTCCCCACTAGCCCTCGGCACAGGCAGGTTTTCTGAGAAGGAAATCGTGCATCCTATATCATGACAAACCCTGGGTAGCTCCCTGAACCTTGCCTGTATCTCTAGCTCACTGTTTTCCCTCACTGTCATTGGTAACCAAGTGGACCAGTATTTTAGGGGAACCTCCACAATCCTTTGCCTGCTGATATACCTCGTGTTTGGCCCTGTGCACTGTTAGTCCAGGGAAGCATTTTGTTCTAACCGGGCAGGCTTCTCCTCCCTCTCCCATTTGATACCCCTGATATTGGACTTACCCAACAGGAGCACTCTGACTGCCCCTTTTCCTCCCATCCCCCCCCCTTCCATGTCATTCGTTTGTTCTTTCTGCTGGCCCCTCCCCAGCCAGCTCCTTGCTCCTCCCTTATCTGGGTGCCACCTGCTACCCTCCTTATTTACCTGGCCACCCCTCCTCTCTGATCCTATGCCTCTCCTCCTCCAGAGTACTCTTCTGTGCCCGCTACCCCCCGTCACTGCTCGCGGCTGGTGTGTTTCCCCCAACTAAACTTGCCTGGCTTGTCCTCCTTCCTTCCCATCTCCGCTCAGCCCCTCCCTGCCTGTCGTGCCCCCTTGTCCCAAACCTTTAGCTCCTTTACTGTATCCTCCTTGTACTTCTGGTCCTTCTCCTTGCCCTTTCCTCCCAACTGGTCCTTCTCCTTGCGCTTTCCTCCCTCTACCCCTCCTCCTCCTCTGATCCCCTGCCCCCTGCTTTCCCACATTCCAAGTTCCTCCTTTTTTTTTCTGCTTTCTGGCCCTGCCCTCACTCCCTTTCCATCTCTACCTGCCCCTATCATGGCTTCATCACCCCAGCAGAAGTAGAGAATTAAAGCAGTTACTGAGATTAAGGTCTGATCCACCTCCCACCTTGCTTCTTTCTGTCTAGCACCAGCCATCTGGCTACTTCCTTGAGAAAGGTCCTCCTTTTGGCCCCCCTCTGTGAGGGTCCTCATGCCACCCCAGAGTACTTTCCTGCACTCCTTTTCTTATGCCCCCGCCCCTAGTGCTTGGGCATCCCCGTGGGAGAACCCCTGCCCTATTTCTCCCCCCCCCCCAAGCTGTCTCTTAATCCCCTCAACCTCCTCCATGAGCTGTGCCAGCTGGTAGCACACTGGGCAACCACCGAACTTCCAAGCCCAATCCAGTATCATGGCCGCCCCACATCCTGTGCACCCCCCCACCCTCCCAAAGATGCCTGCCCTAATGACTTGTGTCCCCATCCCTCCAAGTATGTTTCTTGGAACCACCAGGTTCCCCACTAATCCTAGATACATTCCCACAGTAAATGGGTACCTCCGCTTCTAGGTGCAGTACTACACAGTAAACCATTTACCTAGCTTGGGCTTAAACTAGAGGGTGCCCCCAGCAATGAGCTCACCACATGCTTTTTTCCTCCTCCTCCAAGTCCTTCTCCAGCCAGTCTTTTTTTTTTTTTTTTTTTTTTTTTGTAAAATTTTGCTTCTTCCCGCTTGTTTGCGATTTGCCAATGGGGATCCTTCCTGAGTTCCTTTCTCCACTCTCCCTGGGCATTGCTTAGAGGTCTGGGTCGGGGCCAGGTGGGTGGAGTGGATGAAAAATTCAGTGCCCTGGCACGCTCCGTGCGGCATTCCCAGTTCTAATGATATTAGGGTCTATAAATCCTTGTGGTATCTGAGTGATAGTATAGCAACCTTGTGATGTCCCAGCAATACATGAACACCACTTATTGAAAGTTATAACTTGTCAGTGGCTCAGTAGGTAGCACACTCGCCTCTGAGGCCGGGAGATCAGAGGGCTGTGGGTTCAGTTCCCACATCTGGCACTTGGGTTAATATCTCAGTACAGACACTAGTGCTGCACTTCTGAGGTGCCGTCTTCCGGATGAGACGTTAAACCGAAGTCCCATCTGCCTGGATTGGTGGTAGTTCAGGTGGATGTTAAAGATCCCATGGCACTTATCGAAAAGAGTAGGGGAATTTCCTCGGTGTCCTGGCCAAATTTCTCTCAGTCACTAAAAATACCACCAACAGCTTAATCTGGGTTCAAAGTAAGTTGGCATTCATCTGTATTCCCCACGGGTTGTGCCTGAAAATAGGCAGGATTTGTCTAGTGCACTTACCCGGTCAATAAAAACTAAATAAATAACTTACTCCATGTACACTGATTGTAGCACATACAGTCCTCTACAAATTTAGTGTTTTGGTGCATTTAAACAAGAAAAAGGTAAAGATCTTCAAAAATTACAATATGGAATCTTGTGGTTTGGAGCAGTGGCAGGATTGCTGCTCCCAGCATCGGCAGCCTGGCTTCTGTAATAATGAGCCAGGATGTCTGAGAGCTGGCTGGTGAGATGAGGATTGGGTCTCCCCGATTATGGCTCCCACTGGGAAGGGTGGGTGCCTGACCCAACTATGCATCTGCCACTTGAGGAACTGCAGTTGGTGCAGCAGTGGTGGGGATTGATGCCAGCTAGCTTACTAACATACTAAAATGCCAGCAGAGTAGGCCTAACGGTCTCTTGTGTCTGCTCGTTTGGTCAGCCCCCAGCCTGGGAGCTAACCTTGCTGTCCCCGCCCTCTCTGGCTTCTCCTTTTCCAGTCCAGGGTATTCCCCTGCATTGGACTTTGCTTCCACAGCCCTTCCCCTGTACCTCTCCCACCCCCTCTTGAACCCCTCCACAGTCTCTGCCTCCACCTGCCCCATGGGCAGCGCATTCCATGGTTCTACCACCCTCTCAGTGAAGTAGCACCTCCTCTTTTCTCCCCCGAGTCTCTTCTCCTCCCCCCCCAGCTTCCACCCATGCCTTCTAGTTTCCCCTCCTTCCTTCAGAGCACTCTGACTAAGCCTTCCCTATTTACCCCTTCATGTACTTGAAGACCTCTATCATGCCCCACCCCCGGTCCCTTTTCTCTTCCATTGTGTGCATATTTAGCTCCTCGAGCCTGTCCCCCAAGCCCCAGATCATTTTGGTTGCCCTCCTCTGGACCCTTTCTAGGAGTTAAGTGTCCCTTTAAGTGTGGCCTCCAAAACTGCACACAGTACTCGAGGTGTGGCCTCACCAAGCAGTTATACAGAGGGAGTAGCACTTCCCTTCTTCTGGAGGTGATCCACCTAGCGATGCATCCCAGCATCCTGTTGGCCTCTGCTGTTGCCCTCCTACAAGTCTGAGTTGTTCATCTTGACATCCACCACCACCCCAGGTCCCTCTCAGCCATCGAGACTTGCAGCATTCTCTCTCCCCCCCCCCGGTGTACACTTGACCCGGGTTTCTGATGACCAGGTGCTGCACCCTGCATTGAACCCCAGTCCTCACTTTCTTGACCACCTCTCCAGAGCATGTAGGGCCACCCTCACCCACTACCGCTGAGCTTTGTTCGTGAAGCCCCTGCCGTAGTGGCTCACGTGGGCTGGGAGAACACTGACGAGCTCAGACCCGGTGTATGATACCATAGTACTTTTTTTTTTTTTTTTTTTTGGGGGGGGCATGCCTATGCAACTGGAGGGACCATGTTGTCCTGGATTGAGTCATTCCTGAGGGTTAAATTTGGGGGGTACTGAGAATGGCTGCATCCGAGCTGCGAGGTGACCATATGGCTGATGGGATGGAAATCCGAAGAACCAGAAATAGGGGGGAGGAGGATGACTAGGACTTTATTTTAGTTACCCAGGATAGCCCGAGGTGGCAGCATCTTGTTTCCAGTGGAGGCCCTGCTTACACCCGTTTTGACAGTTGGGTGTACTGTGTGTGTGTCCAGGGTCACACAGGATTAGTCTTTAGTGAGCATTGACCCTGTGATGGTTCCCAAGCTGGTGCTGTAACCACCAATAGAAACAATGATTTTTTCAGTTTCCAAAATAAACCTGTTTCATTTGGCAAAATCTTATAATTTTGAGCGCAGATCAGTATGTTGACACATTAATCTATAAATGGAAGTGTTCGCCAAAAATGCTTCTCAAAGCGGTGCAAAAAATGGCAAATTCTGTTTTACTGGTGGTTTTATTTATTTTGTGAAGCAGTATCATTGGCCTTAGAGTAGCCCACAGTGACATTGGGGGCGGGGCTGTGAAATCTACTCTCTTGCACATTACAGGTAGTTTGCACATTTGCAGGGTAGTGAGTGGGGTACATGTCCTGTTGACTAATGGAGGGCTGCAGGCTGTACCATTGTCAAGTGCTGTGTGGGATACTTGTAGGAAGGATAGGGGGCTAAGTCTGTCACTGCTGGTAGTGGGCTACAGGCATCACTCATGTTGGGGATACTTAAATGTTCACATACTTTGCTGGGGTACTTTGGGAATGTTGGCTGTAGCTGCCAGTGCTTTGCTACCCACATGACTAGATGGGAAGGCTACAGTTTCCATTTGGCAGTCTGGCGTGACCAACAAGTTTTGTGGTGTTTTTGTTACTCCAGCTGGACAGACGACTTATTGAATTTTGTTGACTACATAGGCCCACTCGGACTAGTAGTCCCTTTTTCAGGGGCAACTGGGTGGGGTGGGTGGGTGGTGGTGTGTGTGTGTGTGTGTGTGTGTGTGTGTGTGTGTGTGTGTGGTTTGTTCTGTTTAGGACCTTGTGCTGGTAGGTACTGAATGTAGCAACTGGAGAAAATAAGTCTTCGGTTTATATGATGTTTTCCACCTTTTTTGAGGTTGTAATTCTTGTTTAATAGCATGTACTGCTTCTCTAATCTGTAATTTATAGTTCTATTGTAGATTATGCTGGTTTTGTATGATGCCCCCTTTCTCCATTTTTTTTTAACATTTAAGATAAGAACATTCCTCTTTTTGATGTGGCCTGGTCCAGGTTTTCATCCATATTCTGTTTTGAACACCTATGCTCACCATTGTTTCGTCACTAAAATGAACATTACATTACTGAATTATAATTAGAATTGAATTATCGTAAGACAAGTGTACAAAAACAGCTGAGAATACAGATGAAAACCTGCTCCAAGCTGTATTAAAAGGAGCACTCCTTACCCTTTTGTTATTTTGCAGTAACAAGAAAGATTTATGGAACATTAATTCTCCAGCATGGGGTACTCCCTTGATGCAGGCAGGAGGTTCTAAAACACCTCACGTGCTGACCTTGGGCCACGGTAGCTCTTTCCCCAGTTTGCCCTGCAGGCTGCAAGTTGGGGACTTACAAATAGCACTTTAGTTTTTACTTCGTTTCAGGGGTTTCTCTCTTTGCCTCCACTGCTTACAAATGTGTAAGCATAGAATTTTATGGACTGAAAAGCCACCACTCTATAGGTCTGACTGGTCCCTAAAAGTGTAACACAGAAACACGGAATTTGTCGGCAGATAACCACTGCTTGGTGTAGCAGTGGTAGGGCCTTAGCAGTGTTCCCCACTTGCAGCTCCGCTTTCTTTGTCAAGTGACCCTTGGTCTACCCGCTGTGTGTGTTTCCCTCTGGTCATGGCTCGTGGAACCTTCTCACGGGCATCCTGTCCGTTTCCTGCCTGCCTGAGGGCGCTGTGCCGCCTCCCCGTCCCTGCAGCACCCTCGGTTTAACCTGCCTGGGGTGGGTCGCCCCTCTTGGGTGTTCTTCCATGTCAGATTCCGGCTGCAGGTAAGGGCCCGGGTGGAGGACTTGTAAGGCCAGTCGGAGTGAGCCTGGCGGTGGGCATGGGGACAGGTGTCTGTTGCCTGTCCCACGAGCAGTTTTCCCTGTTCTGCGCTCTCCCCCTGTGTGGGGTGCACCCCCATCGCTCTGGCGCATGGCACCCTGCCTGCGTTGGCCACGCTAATTACATGCTGCCCGGCTTGCTGCAGTGCCCCCCGGTCTCCACTGGGGGCCGCTGGCATGCTGGATCTTCCCCAGCCTGCTTCCCTGGGGAGGAGACCATCACAAGGGTACTCATCCTCAACCCTCCCCTGCCAACCCCCGGTGCCCTGAGTTCCTCCACGAACCTGGGTCGCTGGCGTAGCGCAGTGTGGTGTCCAGTGATTCAACCCTCCGCGCCACTGGGCTGGCACCTTCCTCTTGTTTCACCATACCCCATTTATCTGGCCCATTTTCTTTTGAAACTCTCCCAGCATAAATGCTTCCACCTTCTCTTAGGGCATTAAATAGCTGGCATAGCAAAACGCTACGCAAACTAAGAGGTAGTTTCGTTAATGCATTAGTTAGGGTTGTCATTACAGCGACAAAAGTTGGGAAATTCGATGTTAAGGTTACCCGCCCTACCAACCCCACTCCTCACACACCAACAGGCGTCGTCTGCGTGTGCCTTGGGATTGTTGGCCCCAACTCTCACCGAATTCCATTTGTAAGGAAGCTGAATAGTAAAGTATAGGACAGTGGGGTGAGCGGCCAGACAACCCCAAGGTACACCCCGATGCCTATTGGTGTGTGGAGAGTGGGGGGTAGGATTGGTAACTCTAACATTGAATTTCCAAACTTTTGCCTGCTCTGGTTGTAAAAGCTCCCATTACTCGTATGTGGTTGTGGGAGCGCAGGGCCTGTGCATACATTTTGTAATTGTTTCTGATTCTACACATAAGTGTACTGATATTTTAGTGATATTACATCTTCATGTAGGAGCACAGGGCCCCCTGGGTCCTGCGCTCCCACTACAGCGTAATATAGGGCTCTGCGCTCTCACATCATTGCATAATGGGATCCAAATGTGGGAGTGCAGGGCCCTGTGGGTCCTGCACTCCCATGTACCCACAAATAGAGACATGGCGCACACCTAGAGCCATTCCAGGTAACTCTTGTGCTGCAAAAGTTGCAATATCTCAGGAACCGTAGGAACTTTGGAAAAATTCCTCTGCAGTTGTATTCATGGCCTGGCCACCTCCACGCATGCTTAGAAAAAAATCCATATCTCAAACCGCTACCTGCTTTCGCTTTCAGATCATAATTTTTTTTTTTCCTCATAGGCTATAATGGGGAAACTTTGAAGTTTTAAAGGAACACTGTCAACCCCTTAGGTCTCAAAGCGTTCCTATTTGGGGAAAAAAAAAACTGCCAACATTCTGTAAAGTTTGATGTAGCCGGTAGTTTGAATCTGACTCTTTAACTAGGAAAACAGACTGCCCTCCATACTAGTGTTGCCACACAAACACAGGTTTGTTTATATTCATTGATCAGCTTTAGCTGCATCTTTCCTGGAGTTACGAACACCACAACAGTGTAGCCCCTCATGATGCAGAGGGAGTTTAGGAGGCTACTGCCTCATGAGTGACCGCACTGGGTGAGTTTCTAATGCTCAGTCCGGAAGTATGCAGTAAGAACTGATCCAGGATTGTAAACAAAACAAGGTTGTTTATAAATACACATCGGCATGTGTGGTGTGTGAGCTGTGGTGGTTCGTATCCTTATAGTTTAGGGTGATGCCAAATAAATCTGGAAGGAGAGGCTGGAGGTGTACTCTAGAGCCAAGATGCAAGGTTTATTAGCAACAGTTGGAGCACACAGAAAAGACGTGGCATTCACTAACACTATACACATGAGAGTGGATAAGGTTACCTGGACCACAAACTGGCCCCGCTAATGTCCTACAAAAGTCCAGGTTATTCAAGTCTTGAAGGTGTAGCGATCCGATGCACCAAGCTTGGGTTTCTAGTATTTTGGTTGGCCGACTGCTGAGGGTGAACCTAAGGAAGCGCTTCCCACACAGGCCATAAAATGGGGCGTCCCCCAGTGAACCAGAAACCAAGTAAAACACTGTAGGCCTCCTGGCCCTGGGAAGAAGGCGATTTCTGGCATTGCTGAGGCAACATCGAAAGGAAGGCGCCTGGTCGAGAATGGGTGACGCCAGGTTGTAGGGGAAGAGAACCCTTATCTGGGGTTGTTAGCTGCGGTGACCTTGGGCAGGTAATTTCCAGTTGAGGAAAGGATACTGGGTGTGATGATCCACTGGACGACCTCTGGGCAGGTCCCCAGAACCCTTACCACTTCACCCCTGCAGCTTCAGAATCAGACGATCGTCGGTGTGACCGCTTGATGCATCACTGGAACACTAGCTATCTCTGGGCAGTACAGTCAAGAGTGTGGCGACCCTTGGTGTGGCCTCTTGCGTGGGCCATCAGTACTTATGCCACCTCAGGGAATGAGGCACAGAGCCTGGCAGTCCTCGGCAAGGCCTTGGTATAGGCCACCGGTACTATTGCCACCTTGGGACGCCGCCTATGCAGGAGAATGGGCAATGTGACACTAGAGTTCAATGGACGACTTATGTCCCTCAAGCCAGAGCCAGGGTGGGCCCTACCACTTACGACCGGCAACTTGAACCTGGGGCGTCGTGGCAAGCACTTGGAGATGGTGGAGGTCATTGGAGGTGGGTGCAGGTGATACTGGGCTTCCCAGGAACCCTCCCTGAGTCGAGGAAGAGACACCGAAAGAATCCTAGATGAGGTGTGAGGTGTGTGCAGGAGCCCCTGGAGTTCAACAAGGATTTCTGTACTCTGGGGAATGCACAGCCACGAAGGAGTGATGAGGCGTCTTCTCCTGGAGACTGCTGCATGAAGGGTTCACTGGGTCTGTTTCCTGGCCAAATAAACTGACTCGACGCACTGGGGAACCCTACTAGGCGGCAGATTTCAGCCAAAAAAAAAAAGGCTGCTACTGGGGATCTTCTGGAGAGTTGCGAAGGGTAGGGATTCGCTGCTCTGCTGCAGGGAAGCTGACATCCATTACCTTACCATCCTTACCCTCCCGGTCAAACTCTTTTCCCCTCTCTCCAACCTGTGCAGAGCCGCCTCCTAGGCTGGGGCGGTCGTGGCTACCTGCCAGGGGATGGGCTCCTTCCTCCACAGGTCAGCTTCCCAAGGCTGGGTCAGTGACTTAAAAAAACACAATCTCCCAAATTTGAATCTACCCTGGCCACAGGAATTGGCTGAGAAGGCGCAGCCTGGCTTCTTTGTCCACTGTGGGACAGGAATGTGGCCCAACTGGCTTGGCTTTGGCTGGCTAAGTGTCGGTCTTGAGCAGGGGAAGGGGGAGAGGGAGGGGAGAAGAATTTTAAAATCCTGCATTTAGACTGCTAGGACTGTCTGCTGGAGTGGGTCCTGTTATGTGCTTGAGGGTCACCACAGCTTTTCAGGGGTTTCCCATTAAGCTGCCAGAGTACCCATAACTGTTTGATCCCTCATCTCTGAGGATCCCCTATTTTCTGTGATGCCCTCAATGCCACTATTTTCTGTGGTGCCCCCAATTTCCCTATGGCACTACACATGCATTGCAGTTCTACTAAACAAGGAGACTGACTCACATCTGTGAGGCAAAGGCTTTCTACCCTGAAAATTTCAGACCACAGCCTAAAGCCGTTTGAGATCCAGGTGGACAAAGATGTCGAACACTTAAATTTTTTTTTTCTCCCCCCTTCACACTATCTCAGAAACCACACAACGGATTCCCATGAAATTTGGTAGGTCAAGAGATCTACCCCTAGACATTATGCATGCCACATTTCATGCAAATCTGTTTAACGGTTCATGGAAACATAGAAATATAGAATTTGACGGCAGATAAGGACCGCTTGTCCCACCCAGTCTGCCCATTTCCCTACCTACTGGATAAGCTGCAGATCCTAGTTAACCAGCAGCCTACTTCTTCCTACCCCCCCCCAGAATTGCCTTATGACTATCCCATACATGCTTGAATTCCACCACTGATTTTTGACTCCACAACCTCCTCCGAAGGCTGTTCCATGCATCCACAACCCTCTCTGTGAAAAAATACTTCCTTAAATTACCTCTGAGCCGCCCCTCTATCTTCAAATTGTGCCCTCTTGTTCTTGCACACCTCTTTTTTTGAAAGATGCTACCCTCTTGGACTTTGATTCCCTTGAGGTACTTGAAAGTTTCTATCATGTCCCCCTCTCCCTCCTTTCCTCGAGGCTATACATATTAAGCTCCTAAGTCTCTTCATATGTCTTCCGTGCAGACCCTGCACCATTTTAGTTGCCTCCTCTGGACAGCTTCCATCCTGTCTGTCTTTGCGGAGATTGGGTCTCCAGAACTGCACACAGTACTCCAGATGGGGTCTCACCAGCTGTCTCTACAGAGAGATAATAACTTCCTGTTTTCTACTGGTGATGCCTCTCCCTATGCATCCCAGTATCCCCCCAGCCCTCCTTGCTGCCCTCTCACATTGCTTGCCCACCTTTAGGTCATCTGATATGACTACCCCCAGGTCCCTTTCCATTTTTATTGTTAGTATCTCACCCCCCATTGTGTACTCTTCCCCTGGGTTTTTGTTTCCCAGGTGCATTTCTTAGCATTGAATCTAAGCTGCCATACATTTGACCATTCCTCTAACCGTGCCAAGTCCCTTCTCATCCTTTCCACCCCACCCTGTGCATCAACTCTGTTGCAGATCTTAGTGTCATCTGCAAAGAGACATACTTTTCCTTCCAGTCCTTCTGCAATGTCGCTTATAAAGACATTGAAGAGGACCAGTCCTAATACTGAACCCTCATGTGCCCCACTAGTAACCCTCCTTTCTTCTGAGTGGACCCATTTACCTCCATGTACTATTACTCTCTGTGTCCTATTCTCCAGCCAATTTTTTACCCAGGCTGTCATCTTGGGACCCACTCCAGGCTGGCTAACTTGTATATTAATCTTTGTGTGGGACTGTGTCAAATGCCTTGCTAAAGTCTAGGTAGGCCATGTCCACAGCCCTTCCTGATCTACTACTTTGGTCACCCAGTCAAAGAAATCTATCAGATTTGTCTGGCATGACCTTCCGCTGTGAATCCATGCTGCCTAGGGTCCTGTGCCCTCTGGCCTCTAGATACTCAACAATTCTTTCCTTCAGAAGTGATTCCATCATTTTCCCTATCACTGAGGTTAAACTAACAGGTCTGTAGTTTCCTGCTTCTGCCTTGCTCCCACTTTTGTGAAGGGAATCACATCTGCCTCCTCCAGTCCTCGGTACCACCCCATCCTCCAATGATTTGTTAAAAGGGTAGTCAGTGGTGTCACTAGTTCTACCCTTAGCTCTTTTAGAATTCTGGGATGAATCCATTAGGCCCCATTGCTTTGTCCACCTTCAGTTTTAAGAGTTCTTCAGAACCCTTTCTTCTGTAAATGGGCTGGTATCAACTTCTGTATCCAGAGTGTTACTACTGTTTGTTTTATGTACCTCCTTCGCTTGTAAATACTGAGCAAAATATTTGTTTAGTATCTCTGCCTTTTCACAGTCTCCCTCTGCCCACCCTCCCTCCCTTTATTAAGCCTCACTATCCCTCCCTTGGTCTCCTGTGCTCCTGATGTACCTATAAGAGGTTTTATCCCCTTCTTAACTGAGTTGGCTGTCTTTCCTCAGTTTGGGCCTTTGCTGTTCTGACTGCCTTCCCAGCCTCCTTTTGCTTTAACGGATACAGTTCTCTATCCTGCTCCTTCATGTATTCCTTGTACTTCCTGAATGCTTTCTTTTTCTCTTGAACCTTCACTGCCACTTCCTTTGAGAACCATAGTGGTTTCTTACATCGTCTTGTTTTATTTGCTTCACACAAAGGCTCGTTACCTCTGTGATGGCAGTTTTTATTATTCCCCATTGTTCTTCCACCCCTCCTTCCTGCCCATTTGCTAGTGCATTCCTCAGGCTCTCACCCATTTTGGCAAAGTCAGCCCTCCTAAAGTCCAGTACTTTTGTCTTTGTATGGCTTGACTCTATTGCTGTGTTTATTGTGAACCATACTGTTCGATGGTCGCTAGTTCCCAGATAGCTACCCCAAAGTTAATGTTCAAAAATTTGGGTTTAACACAGAAGTTACTTTTCTCCCCCCTATACTGGCACTACCACACCAGTATATAGTATATTTAGAATTTTGCTAATCATTCTGTGCTAAGTGCTATGCATTTGTTTTACCACTGATTAGCAGTTTTTTGCATGAAAGTGCTAATCACATTTTTAGGCTTATTTAATACCCTGTCCTCTGAAGTATTTCCTCACATCAGCCCTCTTTCATCTCCCCCTACCCCAGCACATCTGATTATATCCTTGTCTTGGATCCCTGCCATTGGCTGAGCTGTTGATGGAAATTCACTCTGGTTATTCCCTTCAGATATTTTTGGGAAGCTTCAGTCCTATCTGTCTCCCCCCAGCCTCCAGAGCATACATATTCAGGTCAGCCAGGCTTTCCTCCTAGTCTTCCCCTGCTGCCCTTACACCACTTCGGTTGCTGTGATGTGGACCAGTTCTACGCCTGAGCTATCCTTGTCCTTTAAAAGTTCCAGAATTCTGCACAGTACCCTAGCTGTAGCCTCACCAAGGACCTGTAGAGGGGTAGAATTACACCTCTTCTCTTCCCCGCCACGTAATGCCCTGTACCTATACAGCCTGTTGGGTTTCAGGTACACTTTGCTATTTTGTGGTTTTTAGTAACCCCAAGATTCTTAATCCAGAGTGTGCTCCAGCCTGCCACCCCTCCCCCAATCCAGTATTATGTTTTTGTGGGGTCTCTTCCATGAGTGCATGACTGCACTTTTTGGCATTAAATTGAAATTGACAGATTTTGAACCATTTTTTCAAGTGTCTCTAGATCCTTTCATTTTTCTGGCCCCACACTCACCATCCATCCTACCACATCTTGGTGTTTTTCTGAAGCAGCACATTTTGCCCTGGATCCTTTCTCCAGTGCCGTGAGCACAGTACCCTGAACTGACCTCTAGGTACCCACAGGTCACTAAAGTGCTTGCCAAACAGCACTATCCTTTGCACCCCCCCCCCCCAAATCCAGATCTCTACTCCATCTTAAAGCTAGTAGCACCAAGAAAACTGGTACATTTTTGTAATTTGTTTTTTAAATAGCTCCATATTTTTTTTATTTCTGAAGTGTTTATCAACGTGTGTTCAGTGATTTTTCTACTTACTAGTATTGGGTGTGATGTGCAAAGCAGTACTTTACTGGAAGCACACATCTATTCTGAGTGTTTCTCTTGTTACATTATCAACATGTCAATCAAAATCAATCAAAATCTTTATTTAATCAGGCGAACATCATTGAGCATAGCTTATTTACAAGATGGACCTGAGTGGTCAAGAAGTGCAAGTGTTATTACATTGACAAGGGTATCATAAACAGTAATACAATGACAGGGGTAACAAAAAACAGTAATACAATGACATAAGTGCTAGTATATAACAATATACATATGTACAAGGCATTAACACTTTTAATCTGGAGACAGTAGGCAGTTGGCACATCAGAGTTAATATGTAGATTATAGGACCCTAGCAGGCATTTTGAGGGTGAATCTTGAGACTGGGAACGGGAGTTTTTCAGCATATAGAAACACGAGCAGAAAAGGGGTGGTGGGTAGGGCCGTGAATTAGGCCTTTGGGAAGCAGTTGCAGAGTTCTGGGAATAGGGTGGTGAATAATCTTTGAAGGATATTAAGGGTGGAGGTTATTTAGCTTCATGGTTTTGGAGTGAGTTCCAAACAATTGCTAGTGAGTAGCTGATAGCAGCCCTCCCAAGCTGGGTGCAGGCATTGGGGACCTTAAGAATGATAATTTTGCTGATCCTTGGGTTGTATGGCCTAGAAGTGATTTGAGTAAAACAGTCCGAGATGTAGGTAGGTAGCTTGCCTGATAAGGCTTTGAATATCCAAATTGCAGCATTCCTATTTCTTCTGTGTTGTAATGATGACCAGTTAACTGCCTTATAAAGGGAACAATGGTGGGTGCTGAAGGAAGGTCAGTAATGAATCTGATGGACCTGTGGTATAGGGTGTCCAGTTTATTTAAGAGGGAGTGAACAGTGTCCATACAGAAAGTCAGCATAGTCAGTGAGGGATAGGAATGAAGCCTGGATTAATCTTTTGGAGTCTCTGTTGAGCTAGTGCTTTATTCTAAAAATAAAAAGCCTTTGTCTCAGTTTCTTTAGTAGCTCCTCAATATGGACAGAAAAGTCAAGTTTGTTATCAATCCAGACACCAAGATATTTGAAGTTATCAACGTATTCCTTCTCTCCAAGTAAGGTGGTTAGTTGTAGGGTGGTAGATGATGGGGTAGTGGCAGAGCAACTTTGTGAGGAAAAAGAGCATAGCTTTTGTTTTTTTGGCATTTTAGAAGTAGTTTTTTATCCAGTAAGTTGTGCTGTAGGATGGAGAATTCAGATTGTAGCAGTTCACAGGCTTTAGAAAATGAAGGATTGCTAACATATAGCACAGTATCATCAGCAAACAGATGGATGTTTGATTGAGTGAGGTTAGCATCAATATTATTAATATAGATGGCAAAGAGGATGGGGCCAAGAATAGAGCCTTGCGGTACACTTCTTACAAGTGGTTTTATAGTGGATAGGTAGTTTCCATTTTTTACCAGTTGTGATCTGTCTGATAGATAGCACTTGAACCAATTGAGTGAAGGGGAATCCAACCCTATTGAGCCAAGGGAGGTGATCAGTGATTCATGATCCATGATCCACTGTGTCAAATGCTTTGCTCAAATCCAGGAACACAGCACAGGTACTATTCTTCTTATCCATAGCAGTCTGCCAGTCGTTGGTTACTTTGGCTAGGGCTGAAATGGTGCTGTGCCTTGATCTAAATCCTGATTGTGCTGTGTTTAGGAGGTTATTGTTATCTAGGTAGACCCTTAATTGTGAGTTTACTAACTTTTCGAGCATCTTGGACAGAACTGATAGGATGGAAATGGGCCTGTAATTATTGAGATCCATGGGATGCAGATTTGAGTAAAGGAACTACTTGAGCTGTTTTCCAAATGGAGGAATGGATCCAGTGGTGAGGAAGATTGAAGAGATGAGTGAGGGGGCAGATAAGACTTGAGATGCAATCTTGAGGAAGTAGGGGTCCAGGGAGTCCGACTGCATCTTTTTGAAGTATCCAAATTGGAGAGGAGATCTCCACTTCTTTCAGTGATATTGGGTTGAAGGAGAAGGTTGATGTAGCCTTTGCCCACGGTGGATTGAAGATTCAAGGAAGAACTCGGAGATTTGCAGGTGAAGAGTCAAATGCTAGTCCAGCTGTGGTGAAGTGGTCATTGAAGGTATTTAAATTTCTTGTTTATCCGTAATTTCTGTGTTATTTAGTAGCAGTTTGCAGGTTAAGGCAGGAGTAGAGTTTTGGCCCAAGATACCCTTTATAGTTCCCCAGAGCCTGGTTGGGTTATTATAGGAGGCATCCAATTCGGCTCTATAATAGGCCCTTTGGCAGATCTTAGTTGTGTTGTACATGAATTTCTTGCTTTTCTGAAATTTAGCCAGTCTATGGAGTCCTTAGTTTTTCTTGCCTTTTTCCACATGTGACATCACTCATTGTTACAGCTCAAAGCCCTGCTGTGCTGAATGGTAACATGTCACACAAGTTAAAGAGCAGCTTCTTAGTACAAAGTAGTAACTTCTCGCCTCCAGGGTAGTGCATAACTGATCTGGCCAGGAGCTGTTTTCCGAAATCATGCTGTGAAATGCTCTGTTTTGACCATTATATCCCTCATATTTTAGTGTCCGACTGTGCCAAGAAAAACGGACAGACTTTCCCTATACACAAACCACGGCCCCACTCCGGCCCACGCAGCTCCGTTTTGTGATGTAACAAAATGAAGGCTGTGGGTGCGCGCTCCATTGAGTTCTATGGGTGCGATATTTCTATGCATTTTTATACCACTTAAAGTTGCGATTGTAATAAATTGGAGCGACCGATCGACTGACATCACAAAACAGGGCTGTGTGGGCCGCCGTGGGGGCGTGGCTTGTGTATAGGGAAGTCTGTTTTTTCTCAGCACAGTCGGAAACTAAAATTTTGAGGGATATAGTTGTCAAAACGGAGCATTTCCTGGCATGATTTCAGAAAACTACTCCTGACCAGGTCAGTTATGCACTATGCAGGGGGGAGCAGCTACTAGGAAGCTGCTCAAAAAGGTTGGCTCTTGATTACTAGTGATGTCGCAGTCTGTGAGTCACAGTGCTAAAGTATAAGGAGGAATAAAACTGTTCCAGGCAATACTCTTTATGCCGTCCCCCGGTACCTCAGCTTCTTCACAAGGCATGTGTTGGGCACTGTGTGAAAGGCCTTGCTGAAATCCAGATGTAGGACATCCATAGTCTGGCCCTTCTTCCATTGCCTGAGATGCAGTGGTGGAGATATCTGTGAGGATAATCTGGCAAGACCTCTCTTTCTTAAAGCCATGCTGTTGACTGTCTTGGGGACTGTGACTCTCCAAAAAAACAACCAGCTGCTCATTGATTAGCCTCACACAGCTTCTCTACAGTGGAGGTCGTGGTAGGCTGACCAGTCTGTTGCTTGCGTCTCGCTTGCTCCACTCTCGTAGAACAACATCCCCACCCTCCAGTTCATGGGGACCATGCTCTTCCCAACTTTGATGCTGCACTCCAGGAATGGCCCTCCTTGTTTTCCCCCTGGTTGGTGTGTGTGTGTGTGTGTGTGTGTGTGTGTGTGTGTGTGTGTGTGTTTTTTTCCTCCCAGAGGTGCAAAAAAGCTGGTCATTTGTCTTCACGTCTGCTATTCTGAGCTCTGCCACAGCTTTAGTGCTCCTCAGTGGATTGCCGGCTTCTTTCAGTTTACTAAGCTAGCACTTCATATTTCCCTTAATTTGATGTGCACCTCCTTTTTCGAAAGCCAGGTTCTTGGCACAGACTAATTTTTTAGACTTCCCTGGAAAACCAGATAGGTTTTTTGTGCCATGTTCCCCTTTCCAACTGCCTTCAGCATGATTTAGGTACCTCCTGGATCCTCCTTTTGACCGCTATTTATTCTTCAGTCCTTGAGAGCCGCCCCCCCCCCCAGCTCGATAGTCAGCCTTTCTAAATTCCAGAATTAATCTGTAACTTCAAGAGCTATGTTCACCTAAACTGTGATCACTTCATCTGACCCATGTAGATATTTAGTTATACCCACTTTGTTGGCCTAGGTTTGCCTAGCCTTGCTTCCTCATGCTGTAGGGTTTGGTCCATTGCACTGGGAGTCAGTTGTTTTGCTGCCCAAACTGACCAGAACCATCTTATGTCGGGCGTACCAGATTGCGAATGCATTTTGGGTGTATAGACACCGAACGTTGTTCACCTGCTTGCTAGTTGATGGGTTTGTTTATATTTCTCTAGTTTTGTAGAAGGGCTAACCTTAATAAGATTGGGTGGGGAGGATTGGAGGGACATTGAGAAGTGTAACGGGTAGGGCGGAAGCTAAGTGGGTCTCGGATCATTAAAGTGGTGCCCTAGAGCTTATAAAGAAAGCTGTGAGGAAGGAGGCAAAGTATCAAGCACTGGAAGTGCCTCTGGGTTTTAAAGAATGGGATGTGGTTGGGGCCATAAGGATGTCTTTCAAAAATAAGAGTGTACAAAATTTAAAGTGGGAATGGAATCAGAGAATATTAAAAGAAGCAAGAAAGGCCGCAACAGAAGCAGAACTAAATTGTGACCGGGGGAGGGGATGCTCTGTAGGTGCATTAGCAGGAAGAGGAAGACAAAAGCGGGGATAGTTGGGCTTAGGATGGGTGTGTAGAAAGGAGGGTGTTCTGAGAAGTTATTTTGGGCCAGTTTTTTCAGTTGAAAGGTCTTATTCCAGCAAGTCCAATAAAGGTTGCCGAGAGGGTTGTAAGTAAGCATAAATCGTGTACAGTCTGTGGAGGACAGGGTAAGAAAAGGTCTGGAAGGAATAAAGGTAGACGAGATGGACCTGGTGTCAATATTGTTTCCATCCAAGAGTTCTTAAAAGGGAACAGTTAGCACAACAAAGGGCCCTATACTCAAGTGTGGGGCTAGTCCCAGTGTGTGCTTTTGTATGCAAAAACATTTTGTATTGATTTATTTTTTTATTAGCTTTTGATGACCGGGTAAGTATGCTAGGCAATAGACCTGCCTATTTGCAGGTACGACCCAGTAGTCTGAGTTTTACATATTAACATACTAAAATGCCAGCAGAATAGGCCCAGTGGTCTTTCGTGTCTGCTTGTTTGGTCAGCCCCAACCCTGGGAGCTGACCTTGCTGCCCCCCTCGCCCTCTCTGGCTTCTCCCTTCCCAGTCCCGGATAGTCTCGCTACACTGGATTTTGCTTCCAGAACCCTTCCCCTGTACCCATCCCACCTCCTCTTAAACCCCTCCACCAGCCCCCTGGGCCGCGCATTCCATGGCTCTACCATCCTCTCAGTGAAGTAGCACCTCCCCTTTCTCCCCTGAATCTCTCTTCCCCCGGCCCCCGCATCCACCCATGCCCTCTAGTTGCTCTCCCCTCCTTTCTTTGGAGCACCCTGACTGCTCCTCCCCTATTTACCCCCTTCATGTACCTGAAGACCTCTATCATGTCCTCCCAGTACCTTCTTTCTTCCAGTGTGTACATATTTAGCTCTTCAAGCCTCTCCCCATAGGTCCAGTCCCCCAAGCCCCAAATCATTTTGGTTGCCCTCCTCTGGACCCTCTCCAGGAGTTCAGTGTCCCTGTAAGTGTGGCCTTGGTTTGGCTAATTTTGCTTACCTGTAGAATGAGATCTTCTGTTACTGCAATTCTCAGAATCGCCTGCAGTGCATGTTAGAACTTTTATAAAGCTCCATTCAGGTGTTTTTCCCAGTTCTGCTTTTCTCTAGGGGCCAGCTGCAGTTCTTTGACTGTATTTAGCCAGGGAGGACAGGTGCACTACAGGCTGTTTAATCTCCCACTACTGCCTGCTGCTCTGTCAGCTGCTGGGATTTAATGATTTGTACTAACAGAAGATGTCCGCCTACGAGTAAGCAAAGTTAGTGTGATAATCTACTATACTACAGTAAATCAGAATGTTTTTGCATACGGACGTCAGAGAGCTAATGGCAGCGTAGTCTTGTGGCTCAGTCTCCCCCCTGAACATAATCGACTTAAATCACCCGACTAAAGAAATGTCTTCACCTGCAAAAAGCAAAAGAAACAAAGCAGGGAAGTTATCGACTCTGGCGCAAAAATTAAGAGATATGATGCAAGAGGAGGGCCGATTGGAAACGCAAGAGAGGGAGACGACGGAGGGCCTACTGCAACTGGAGACCTCGTTGGAGGAGAGTCCAACCAGCCTGAGAGAGACAATAATGCAAACTGCACGCACAGTGGCTAAAGTTGATAAAACACTGAACGAATTTAAATCAGATTTGGCTAAGGTGGACCAAAAAACAGAGCAACTTGAACTCTGTGCTAATCAACTCATGGAACAATCGGACCGACAAGACAGACTAATGCTATACCTACTTGCCAGAGACTGCGAGTTGACTCGGAAGCTTGATGATCTCGAAAGCAGAAACAGGAGGCATAACATAAGACTATACGGGATTTCAGAGGGGTTGGAAAGTACACATCAGAATACAATCCTGTTTTTGCAAGACATGTTGAAACAAATCCTCCCTCTGCCTCATGACCTAGATCTTGCAATGGACCGGGCGCATAGATCTTTAATACCCCGCCCAAAGAATCCAGATGCCAGGCCCAGATTTATCGTAGCCAAACTAACTAACTACCAAACGAAGGAAGAACTTTTGAAGCAGGCCTGGAAACATGGCTCTTTAATGTACAAAGACCACCGTATATACATAGATGACGATTATACGAGCATGGTCCAGGAGGCTAGGAAAACACTTTGGCCAATTATGAAACGGCTACGTGCTTGAAATGTAAAAGCACAAATTTTGTACCCTGCAAAGTTGAAAATAGTCTCAGATAAAGGTCCAAAAGTCTACCCAGATCTGTTGTCGGCTGCACCCTTTCTGGAGGCCCTTGGTTTATCGGTCCCCCCTCTCCTAAAGGAAAGACTGGAGAAAGATCTCATCTCGTCGGCCTGGTCGGTGGCTCAGAGGGGTCCTCCACGCCGGAAGGCGATCCAAGGAGCTCAGAAACTGAACCTTCGGGCAGACCTCTCCACCTTAGTAACCCAGCTCGGGGATTCAGCGAATATTAATAAAAACGCTGTGCATCTTCAGATGGGAGAAGAGGAATTGGAAATCCCGGAGAGCACTGAGCCTCGAGGCACAACCTGAACAAGGATGGAAAGGGAAAGGGCTACCTTCCCTGATGTCTCTCCGGATGCCTTAGAGCTTGTCCCCCCACTCTGACTTGCACTTGTCTTTCCTATTTGTCGACTAGACAGACGGCCGTTTGTTTTTCTCGCACCCTGGAGTAACTTTCTGTACCTGGTCATCTGGTAATTTGAAGACGCTCCCTAACCAACCTACGCAGGACTTCTCAAGGGAAAACCTCTGCCGGACGAGATCTCGGCTTTAGTGGAGGAAACTCCTTACGGATAACTTTCGCAGAACCCTTTTGGACAATTTAATCTCTGGACCCAGGGGAATAACCAGAAACTCCATGATGAACTACCAGAACTGTTTTTTCTCGGACTAGAGGAAGCAACGCTGATACGGCGAGTCTGAACTGATAAGGAGTGGACTGCAAGTTGAAACCTGTTTAAAATGTGTAACTAGTAATGTTAAAATCATAGTTTAGAAACCAATATGGCTAAGCGGAGAATAGCATTTGCTCAGTTTTTCTTTTTCAGGTTGTTTGGTTTGGTCTACTTGGTGGACCTATCTTGGTTGAAGCAATCATGTTAAAGTACAAATTCCGGGGGTTCTGGCTTATGCATGCTTCTTTCTGACAATAAGGCAACCCAGATTGGGGATCTCCCCCATGGGAGAGAACAGATTCTCCACTAAAGTGGAGCTCCTTTCTTGTTGGTGCACTCACCTGCCTTTAAGGCTGAACTATCCTCAGCCTTCCTAGAAATCCAATCCACATTCTGTTTTAACGAGGTAGACAGGGCACAAGAGTGTGCACCTACCCCTAACCTTTTCTGGTTCAGGCCCCCGATGGAGGCTAGTCCTGAGCCAACATCCCTGATCCTTGATCAGGCTCATGTTGTTCTGTTCAAAAGTTATGAACTCATGTTGATAGTTCAGTCATTTGGGTACTTCTGGGTTGTTAAGATGTTGTTAGTTCCAGGCAAGATCAGGCTTTTATCTATTCCTCATGTTAATGGACAAAAACGATGTGTGATAAATCAATGGCACGACACAACATAAAGATACTGTCCTATAATATTAATGGTTGCTCTAACCCGGTGAAGAGAAAACAAATACAGAAATACATTGCTAAACAGGGATGTGAGGTGAACTTCCTACAAGAGACTCACCTCTCCCCGGTGGAGGTTTTAAAGTTGAAGAATAAGTCCCACCCAAGGTTGTTTTCTGCCTCTCTGGAGACAGATCGTAAGAGGGGTAGCTATACTGCTGTCTGCGTCCTTCCCATTCGAGCTAGAGGACACTGTGGCGGACAACGGGGCCAGATATCTTATGCTGATAGGGAGGGTTCAGGACACCCCAGTTACCCTAGTTAATGTTTATGCCCCCACCGGGCCCCCCGGTGCAATTTTATATCTCCCTTGCCCAACTGGTTATGGAAAGATCTGAGGGCCTCATAATTATGGGCGGGGACTGGAACTTAATTTGGGATAGAAAGATGGACACTACCTCAGGCATTCAGGGTCCAGATCACCAAAAATCGAGAGTGGTGGCCCGAGCTCTGAACCAGATGGGATTGATTGATATCTGGAGAGAAAAATATCCCAGATCAAAAGAATACACGTGTTATTCACATAGATTTAAAGTATATTCCCGATTAGACACTTTCTTCACATTTAAGGACACTATTTCTGCCTCCCCTTCAATGTGGGTGGGAGTTTCCACCATATCAGATCACAGTCCAATTTTTCTTGAGGTAGCCATTACATTTCCTAGGAAAGTGACCCACTGGAGATTGAACACGTCATTGCTCCAAGATAAGGAGATAGTGGAAAAAATTAAACATATTGTAGAGTTTATGACAGAGAACTCCACACCGGGGATAACCCCACAGATTGTGTGGGATACACTTAAAACAACAATTCGAGGACAGTTAATATCTATAGCTTCCAAAAGGAAAAAGGATCGCTTATTAAAACAACAAAACACACGAAAAATTAATAGAAATGGAAGCCTCACAGAAATTAAAATGGGATAGGCAAAGAGACGGTGAACTTAGACTGCTGAAGGCAGAGATTCAAAAGCTCCAACAGGAGGAGATAGAGAAAAACCTATATTATCTCAAACAAAATTTTATGAAGGGGGTCCAAGAGGCACCAAATTGCTAGCAGCCCGCTTAAGACAATTTAAAGCCAGAGCCGCAATAACCAAAATTGTTTCCCCAGCTACTGGCCAAATAACATGAGAACCAGAGCAGATAGCAGAGGCCTTTGTGTCCTACTATCGTAAGTTATACATGCCTCAGGAGAAAAGGCCAGTACAGGAACTGTAGATTACTTAGGCCCTGCCTTCACTATGCTTCCCAAGAAAAGCCCAAATATTAATTAAGCCAATCTCACAACTTGAAATTTTAAGACTATTAAGAACCTGAAGGAGGGAAGTGCCCTGGCCCAGATGGATTCGGTGCGAATTTTATAAAGCATTTGCCGGAGTTGACTCCACTACTGGAAGGAGTTTTCTCAGAGGTTTGGGAGGAGGCAATCCTGTCCCCCCCCCCCCATGGCAATATGCCATGATCTCACTCATACCGAAAGAGAACAAAGACCCTGCAAAATGTGAATCATATCGCCCAATTTCCCTTTTAAACTCAGATTATAAGATTTTTACATCTATCCTAGCAGCCAGGCTGAACCCTATTCTTCCAGAACTAATTAACCCAGACCAATCGGGCTTTGTGATGGGCAGACAGGCTCCAGATAGTGTCCGTTCAGCTGTCGTCATAGCTGATGTTATGCAGCGTACTCACCTTCCGGCCTGCCTCATGAGCTTAGGCGCCGAAAGGCTTTCGATAAAGTCTCATGGTCATTTCTGTTCTTAGTTCTGGAGCGAATGGGTTTCTCCCGCCCGTGGAGACTGCATCAAACGATATATACTGGCCCACAAGCTTATATTAGAGGAGGACTTCATAGAAGATTTAATTTGGGCAGGGCACCCGACAAGGCTGTCCTCCATCACCTTATTATTTGCTCTTTATATAGAACCATTGGCTGAGGCAGTTCGTACCTCCCAGAAGGTTCATGGCATAGAAGTTGGGGACAACAGCGGAGGATCTCGCTTTATGCAGATGATGTGTTGCTTGTTTGCCCACCCTGAGAAGTCAATACCTGGGGTATGGTCAATTCTGGAAGAATTTAGCAAACACTCAGGTTACACTGAATAAAACTAAAGCGGAAGTTCTAACATTTAATTATCCCTTCTAGAGTGAGGAATCCCTCCCTCTGGAGTGGTCCGCACCCAAAATGGCATACCTGGGTGTCTGGTTGACCAGACACAGCTCCCAACTGTTTAAAGCTAACTACACCCCACTTTTAAAACAAATGGAGAGGGATATGAGCAGATGGTCACACATGAATCTCCCAATGCATTCCAGGCTGCAGACAGTAACATTGAATATCCTCCCTAAATATCTGTATCTGTTTCAATGTCTCCAATTTATATTCCTAAAACCCAATTCCGGGATTGGCACAGAATAATACTAAAGTTTATCTGGAATAACAAGAAACCTAGAATAGGGGCTAGAGTACTTCAGATGAATAGGGCGAATGGGGGCAGATCGCTTCCAGATTTAGAGGATTACTATCTGGCTACACAGATAAAGAGAGTTCTTCAATGGGCCATCCCACTCTGCTAACTGGAAAGATATGGAGGAAATGGAGGAAGAGGCGTGACCTCCACTGGGAGTCTGTGCTATTCAGATTGAGACCTTTGAGGCTTACCCCTCTCCGCTCCTGGGATCGGTACAAGATACCTTGAGGGCGGCACATAGAGCCTGGCAGAAATATAAAATAGTGTTCCCTCTGGCCTCTTTCTAGGCCCTCCTGTGATGTTAACTTTGCACCAGCACGACTAGACCACACCTTTAAAACATGGGAGAGACTGGGACTAGTACACATTAAACAATTTGACAGGTGGCGAGGTAACAGGTTTTCAGACCATGGTGACTAATTATGGGTTGCGAAGAGAGGACTTTTTTTGGTATCTCCAAATCGGGGATTACATTCACCACTGTCGTAGAGCGGCCCTCCACTCGAGGGATGCCTCCCCCTTTGTGGAGACTCTCTCTACGATGTTATCCTCGAGGAAAACCCTGGGCCTTATCTCCACCATATACAGAGCTTTGGCAGAACTAAAAAAGGACTATCTGGAAAGGGTCAAGAGTAGGTGGAGAGAGGAAGGAGGAGCCGATCTCGGAGAGATTAACTGGGACCTGGTCTTTAAATGGGCCTCTAAAACGACTAATTCCCCCTTCTGGCAGGAGTTTAGCTGGAAGGTCAGGGTACGATATTTCCTCTCCCCACTATCATTGAACTGAAGAAGTCCTGACAGGGACGCATCATGTTGGAGGGGATGTGGAGAGGTGAAAGCAGATTATCTACACATTATGTGGGCATGCCCACGACTGGGTACTTATTGGAGGGGGATTACCAAAGCGCTCACTACAGTATTTGGACTGGAACCCATTCTAGATTGGCCATGTCTTATTTTGGGTGAGCCACCCCAGGGCCTGACGGGAGCAGACTCATTATATCTGTGGTCCCTTCTACTAGCGGCAGCTCATAAGGCCATCACTAAATTGTGGCTAAAGCCTGACGCTCCCACGGTGGTCAGCTGGACTCTCATAGTCCAAGGAATTGCTGGCATGGAGGAGCTGACGTACAAAATAAATGATAGAATCCCGGTTTATATCTGGAGATGGGCCAGATGGGAGCTGCGGAAGGAAGTGAATGTAGCAGAATCACGCTTCAGCTGCTATAGAGGCTCTTCTCCCCACTAGAGTTGGAGGAAGAACGGGGAGCGAGGGCTTATCCCCCAATGCATTAATCTGGTCTTGAATTGATAACTGGCCTAAGTGTAGCTGCCGCCCTGTAGAGGGTCATTGGGGAGGAAGGAAAGCGAAAGAGAAGTGGGTGCTCCTAAGATAATGAATCGGGATTGCTGGTTTGAACTGTGTGCCTACTCTCATCTCCTAATAATCAGTTGACTAATTAGATATGAATGCTGGAGTGAGGAGAAAAATGTTGATTATCTCATCTGAACTATATTAACTCATTGTACAAGAGTAGAAATTGTCTGATCTGCTTGTATCAATTGTACCTGCTGGTTAATAATAAACTTGAATTTTAAAAAAAGAATGTTTTTGCATACAAAGTGCATATTGGGACCAGCCCTATACTGGAGTGTGGGCTCTTTCTCTCTCCTAAAGCTGGTCTCCGGGCTCATCAATTCTGGGAGGTCCTTTCTGGAACCACGTGACAGGCAGGAGGTAGATTGACTTCTGCAGGAGGGAGGTAACCTCCCAGCCACTTCCTCCAGATGTCGGTTTACTTCCTCCCTGTCTGGTGGCAGGAGCTCTGCAGGACCTCCGTCACAGAAGTAACAGACAAGGAGAACCGAGTTGGATCCATTTCTTCTTCTTTTTTTTTTTTTAACTGTCTACAATTGCATCCTTAGTGCCCCGGAGTGCTATCACAGGGATGCCAGTCTCAGCCTTGCAAGCTGGACAGACGAGCTCCCTGTACTCCTTTGCTTCCCGTGCTTGGCCCCAGGCATCACTATAAGTCCACAGGCATCACCCGGACAACAGTAGAAATGTGACGAGCTAAGGGAAAAATCAGCTTGATGGGTGCTCAAGCTCCCTTCGCCGCTGGGCTACAGGGCAATCAGGCAGCGGACGTGACTGCTGGTTGGAGAGCAGTTTACCTGCAGTTGGCATCCTAGGCTCTATGATGTCAGATTTATCGCGGGAAACGTAGCACTACAACGGCGGTACATTCAGGCGCTAAGGGGAGCAGACAGCCTCTTGTTTCATCGGCGACCAGCCTGGTCGTAGCTTTCTGCATTTTGGGGGGGCTCAAGGGGGCTTAAAGCACCACAGATTCTGCACTTCGGAGGGTTCAAAGCAGAAAAGGAGATTGCCCCAAATACAATATTTTCAAGGGGGCTATTATAAGATGGCTCACAAACATCAAGGGACTGCTCCGGAGCACAGCAATTCAGACTATTCAAAACATCTTAAAGGAGCAGGCTTCCACTAACCCTAGGTAACCAAGTGTGATTATCTGACCCCTCCAAGCTGTGATTCCAGGGGTTGGGGCCAAGTGTGATTAACTTACCCCTTCAAGTTGCAGTACTTTGGGTTATGGCTTCCACTAAGGACCGGACTCCCAGGAGCAGAAAGTGCCACAAGTGCAGAACGCCCATGCTGGCCACATTTGTGGGGTCACTGTGTATGAAATGCGACAGCGCAGTATCACCTGCTCGGGACGAGGTGGACGAAGCTTCCGCCTCTGAATATCAGGAGTTGTAAGACCAGCTCAGGGGTTCGGGCCACTCCCCAGCTCTCTAGAGGGACGTCGCCACTTGGCTGGAGCTCTAGCCCCAGATCTGATGTTTCAATGTCCTTTAGCAGCCTAAGGAACCCAGGATGCATAGGACAGCCACACGCAAACGCACCCCTTCACCATCCTCGAACAAGTTATTTCCCCCCCTGCGTAATGGCATGATAGGAGGAGAAAGAGACCTAGACCCAGATCAAGGAGTTCTTCCAGACCCAGGGACACAGCCCATGGGAAGCACAAGCAGAACAGGTCCCCCACAGGGTCCGACTATACTTCCTTGGAAGAACTCCCAAATTCAGATTCTGACTCTGAGGCCTCACCAACCAGAAACTTTGATTTGGAAGATCTAGATTTTTTTTTTTCATTTAAAAAGGTGTCCGAGGAGATGCACTTGAGCTCTCCCACTTCTCCAGAGCCAGTGGGGCTACTTTGTGATGACTGTACCCCTTTACTAATGGACATGTTTGCATGCTGTATAGAAATGAGGTTTACTGAGAGAATGGAGAACTGCTGCAGTATGGCCACTGCACAAGGGAGGGATTAGGAAGGACCCACGAGACTGTAGGCCGGGCAGTGTTACATTAATTGTGGGCAAGCACATGGGGACTATAGTTAGTTTAAAGAGCAAGTCGTGCAGTATCTAGAGGCAGGTGGGTTACAAGACACTAGAACGGCACAGATTTATTAGGTGGCTGGGTTCACTTGTTTTCCCACACTGGTCCAGCTGAGAAAGTGGTACTAATCACACTGGCCCATGCTATAATGGGGTGTGTGTGTGTGTGTGTGTGTGTGTGTGTGTGTGTGTGTGTGTGTGTCAGTCTCCGGGTCTCTTTCCAAGTTCTCTTTGGTTGCCAATTGTTGCCTCTCTGTCTCCTCTCATCCATTGGCACCCCATCTTTCTCCCCAAACATACTCGTCCCTGATGGCGGCCAGCACAACCTCTAACTTGTACAACTTCAAAAGGGGGGGGGGGACTACAGTAATTGATACCCTTCCCTCGCTGATCTTGGACCCATCATCCTCCCCTTCATCAAACGCACCCACAAGGTGACATGTATTTTATGTAAAACATAGAAACTCAGAATTTGATGGCAGATGAGGACTGCTTTGCCAACTTAGTCTGCCTATTTTTCCTACCTATAGGGTAAGCTGCATATCCTAGTTGACCAACAGCCTACTTCCTGCTACACCCCCCAGCTATAATTGCCTTATGTCTGTCCCATGCATTCTTGAATTCTCCCACAGTTTTTTTTTTTTTTTTTTTACCCACGACCTCCTCAGAAAGGCAGTTCCATGTATCCACCACCCTCAGTGAAGAAAATACTTCCTCATGTTGCCCCTGAACTGTTCCCTCTGTCTTCAAATTGTGCTCCCTTGTTCTTGCACATCTTTTTCTGAAAAATGCTCCCCTCTTGGACTTTGTTGCTTCCCTTGAGGTACTTAAGTTTCTATCATGTCGTCTCTTCTCCCCCCCCCTCCCCTTTCTCAAGGGTATACATATTAAGCTCTTTTAGTCTCTTGTCATATGGCTTCTGCTGCAGACCTTGCACCATTTTAGCTGCCCTCCTCTGGACTGCCTCCACCCTGTTTGTCATTGCGGAGATGGGGTCTTTAGAACTGCACACAGTACTCCAGATGGGGTCTCACCAACTGTCTGTACAGAAGGATAACAACTTCTGTTTTCTATTAGTGATGCCTGTCCCTATGCATCCCAGTATCCCCCAGCCCTCCTTACTGCCTTCTCACATTGCTTGCCTACCTTAAGGTAGCTTAATATTACTACCCCCAGGTCCCTTTCCATTTGCGGTGGTGTTAGTACCTCCCCCCACCCACATTGTGTACTCTTCCCCTGGGTTTTTGTTTCCCAGGTGCATTACTTTGCACTGAATCTAAGCTGCCATACTTTTGACCGTTCTTCCAACCTTGCCAAGTCCCTTCTCATCCTTTCCACCCCACCTTGTGTATCAGCCCTGTTGCAGATCTTTGTTGTCTGCAGAGAGGCATACTTTACCTTCCAGTCCCTCCGCAGTGTCTCTTATAAAGACATTGGAGGACTGGTCCCAGTACTGAACCCTGTGGTACCCCACTAGTAACCACCCTTTCTTCAGAGTCTATTCCATTTACTATTACCCTCTGTGCCCTGTTGTCCAGCCAGTTTGTTACCCAGGCTACTACCCTGGGACCCTCTCCCAGGCTGGCTAACTTGTTAATCTTTTGTGTGGGACTGTGTCAGATGCCTTGCTAAAGTCTAGGTAGGCTATATCCACAGCCCCTCTCTGGTCTACTACTTTGGTCACCCAGTCACAGAAATATATTAGATTCGTCTGATATGACCTTCCCACTGTGAATCTATGCTGCCTTGGGTCCTGTGCCCCGCTGGCCTCTAGATACTCAACAGTTTTCTTTCAGAAGTGATTCCATCATTTTCCCTACCACTGAGGTCAAAGAGGTCTGTAGTTTCCTGCCTCTGCCTTGCTCCCACTTTTGTGAAGGGGAATCCCATCTGCCCTCTTCCAGTCCTCGGGTACCACACCATCCTCCCATGATTTGTTAAAAAGGGTAGTCTGTGGTGTCACTAGCTGTCCCCTTAGTTCTTTTAGAAATCTGGGGTGAGTCTCATCAGGCCCTATTGCTTTGTCTACCTTGAGTTTAGGAGTTCTTTCAGAACCCTTTCTTTTGTGAATGGACTGGTATCGCCCCCAAAATCCAGAATGCTTCTATTGTTTTGTTTTGGTTTAGGTACCTCCCCTCTTTTTTTTTTTTTTTTTTTTTTTTTCCTTTTGTGAATACTGAGCAGAAGTATTTGTTCCGTATTTCTGCCTTTCATTTTCTGCCCACCTCCCCTTTTATTAAGCCTAACTACCCCTAATTTGGTCTCCCTTCGCTCCTGGACGTACCTATAAAAGGTTTTATCCCTCTTCTTAACTGAGTTGGCTATTTTTTTCTTGGTTTGGGCGTTCGCTGTTCTGACTGCCTTCCCCGCTTCCTTTTGCTTTAATTGATACGATTCTCTGTTCTGCTCCTTTTGTGAGTCCTTACCCTTCTTGAATGCAACTTTTTTTTTTCTCCCTAACCTTCCCTGCCACCTCTTGAGAACCATAGTATTTTTTTTTTTTTTTTTTACTATTTATTTGCTTCACAAAAAGGCTTGTTGCCTCTGTAATCACAGTTTTTATTTTTTTTTTCCCCCGATTTGTTCTTCCACCCCTCCTTCCTGCCCATTTGCTAGTGCATTCCTTAGGCACTCGCCTATTTTGCCAAAGTCAGTCCTCCTAAAGTCCAGTACCTTCGCTTTTGTATGGCTTGAGGCTATGAATGTGTTTTATTGTGAACCACACTGTTTGGCGGTCACTTGTTCCCAGATGGCTACCCACTTCTAAATCTGTGATCCTCTCTGTCTCCATTTGTCCTGAAGCACTGTACCACTGATGCTGTCTTAACAGCCTTGCTACCAAGCCTGAATGCTGGCAGTGTCTCCCAGTAGTACTCTGCAGTATCACGTGAGGGAGAGATTGACGGCATTCAGGCCCAGCAGTGAAACTGGTAAGATCGTATTGGTGATGTGCTGCTTCATGACTTCTAATATTTGACACCTTGTGGTTGTTTGTTTTTCTGACTTGGACAGAAGTGCGATGATGGTGGGTTGTGGTGAGTTTGTTTACACTTTCCCAAATGGAAAGTTGGGGAAGTCGCATTGGCGAGTACTGGGAATTCTGGAGGTCAGGGGTAAGGGGCAACAAACTTCTAGGAAAACATAAACTGAACTTACAAGCTCAAATGGGCAGACTAGGTGGGCCATAGTCCCTTATCTGCCGACACTGTCTATGTATCTATGTAAGTAGTTTGCACTGTGCCCCATGCCAGTAAGTATTTAAAATGATTCTTGAGGTAGATTGTCTGACCAACCTAATTTACTTCTCTGAAGCTGTGGATGTGCTGTACTTGGACTTCAGCACTGCCACACAGGAGTAAGCAAGATGGAGGATTTAGGATTGGAGGAAGGGTGGACTAGACTGGTACTGAACTTGTTGGAGGGGAGGCAGCAAAGGTTGGTGATGAATAAGAAACGAGAGGGGTGCTGCAAGAGTCTGTCTTGGGGCTGGTCAAATTCTGCATGTTTACATGTGGCATAACAGGGAGTATAGATGGTATCTCTTTGCTGAGGACACTAAATTATGTGGATAATGAAGGGGGAGTGGATTATGACAGGGGGGTCGAGGTGGATAATGAAAGGGGGGTTGGGGGGGTCAAGGAAATTGTATCTGACATTACCCCTGTGGAGACCCTGGCGAGGCCTTGTTGGTATATTGTGTACAGTTCTAAAACCTGCAACAGACAGGGCGGAGAATGACATAAGTGGCACAGCATAGCAAAGGATTATGTCTTATCATTTTTTTTTAACTGTTTTAATTGCATAGCACTAGACTGAACATTTTTTATTCATGTTTGTTCAAACTTCCAATTTTTTTTTTTTTTTTAGTGTTTTCATTCCATCAGTCTGTGCTGTGTGCTGTGCATTTTCACAGTTGATTAGCAAGTGCTGTTGGCTTATTTTATACCCTGCCAGCACAGGCTGGAGATGGTGCAGAGGAGGCCCACGAAGGTGATCAGCAAGGCTGGTCACGTGAGGAAAGGCTTGCAGACCTCCGTATGTATTTGCTGGTGGCCAGGAGGGAGGGGAGATTTTTCTAAGATGTAGTAATAAGGTGGATAAGATTGGTTCTCTAGGAATGCTCACAGTTATATGAGGACACTGCTGGAAACTCAGAATGGGACATTAGAAGGTTTTACGGTAGAAGAGCAGAAAATAAGTGGTGGAGGTAGAGACAAATGGATCAGGGGCGAGTGGCACATTAGGGAGTTAGTGAAGAGTAACTGGGCAGAGAGGGGAGCAGAATTAAAATGATAGCCCGAAAGGCACTAGGCCTGTGTGCAAAAAATGTGCACAGCTGCAAAACTACAAGGTCAGACTAGATGGTCTCAAAGTCTTTCTGCTGTCACCTTCTCTTTATCTTCATTACAGTGATCTGAGGTGTTCTTAAATTACATTTTTTACACAAGTAATCGCAGCTACCTGAATCAGGTTTCTTAAATGCAACTCCCATGGGAAGAGTCTTACCAAATCGGCTTATCCCACTACTGAGCGGGAACAGTGCAGAAGTCTGAATTTAATAATTTCGTTTTTAATAATTGACGGCCATTTTGCTCCAGGTCTGATGGTGGACATTGAAGCCCTTCAGACTGATACTACATGCTCACTAGTTTACAAAATGGCAATGATCCCTGTTGGCCACTGCTCCCTGTAAAACTCAATTTCCTTCGCCCTCCCTTGAATCCAAATGCATCACCAGTTGCGCTTTCTTTATCAAACTTGTCTTGGTTCCTCCCCACCCCCCCACTTCCAACTTCCTACCACCTTCAACTCTGGCTTTCAGCTGTCACCGTCTTTCCCAAAAAGGAAATCCATTGTTGGTCAAGCTGCCTTCTCTTTTCGGTTCATACTAACATATTAAAAGCCAGCAGAATAGGCCAAATGGTCTGTCTTGCCTGCTCGAAAGTCAGCAACCTAGTGGCTGCTCACTTCACCACCCCCCCCAGCCCCCAAGAGGATCTTCTTTGGTTTCAGTTTCTCCTTGTACCTGTCCCACCCCTTTTTTTGAAGCCCTCCACTGTGCTTTCCTCCACCAGCCTCCCGCGCAGCGCGTTCCATGGCTCCACCACCCTCTCAGTGAAAAATGCTCTACAATCCCCCTGTAATTTCCTCCTCCAGCTTCCTCCTGTCCCCCCCCCCCCAAGTCTAAACAGTTCCATGGTTCCACACCTGATTATCCCTTTTATATACTTGAAAACCTCAATCATGTCTCCCCTGTCCCTCCTCTCCTCCAGTGTGCAAAGCCCAAGCTCTTTCAGTCGCATCATAAGGCCTCCATTCCATGCCCTGACTCATCCTGGTCGCTCTCCTCTGGACTCTCTCCAGCAGCGCTATATCCACCTTCAAATGAGGTCTTCAGAATTGTACACAGTACTCGAGCTGCGACCTGACCACGGCATTATATAGAGGAAGGGTCACCTCCCTCTTTCTGGATGTAATTTTCCTGGCTATACAGCCTAGTATCCTGTTTGCTTTGGCCTCAGTTCTTCTACAGTTTTCAGAGTTATTCATTTTGATGTCTACCACCACCCTAAATCCCTTTCTTCCAATGTGGCTTGCAGTGTGTCTCTCCCAGGGTGTATACATGGCCGGGTTTTGACCCCCCAAATGAAGTGCATTAAATTTCAGTTCCCACCTCCTTGACCACTCCTCCAGGGTATCCAAATCCCTCTGGACTGTCTCCCTCGCTTCTTCACAATCCACCAGTGCTCCCAGTTTTGAATCATCCAAAGAGACTCCACTAATTTCTAACCCCCATCCCTATATCCGAGACGTAGGCATTGAACAAGAGTGGTCCCAATACTGAACCTTGAGGGACCCCACTGATTACCTTCCTGGGGGAGGAGAGTATCCCACCCACCATTACCCTCTGTAAACACCCCGAAAGCCAGTTCCCTGGACTTAAGGGGTTTCTCTTTCCCCCACACCAACCTACCATTGGCTCTGCACCTTCCACCTCTCGCTCACCACTCTCCTGTGGCTTCACTATTCCTGCAGTTACCCCTGATACTGGACCCTAGGCTGCCTTAATACTGGGCTGCTGCTCTCTGCCTCCTTCCCCTTTCCTTAGCCTTTCTCCCTACCTGAACTCCGGATTTCCTTCTGCACGTTGCAGCTGTTCTCCTCCAGCACTTTATTGTACTTTGGTGTATTTTACTTAACAGAATCTATATATGATTTTCTTCTCCCGTGTACACCAGTTTTCCTGACTTATCTGTCTGGTCTCTTGTGGGTAGTTCGGTGAACTCCATGGGTATCAGGCCTCCAGGCATCTAGTGTGTGTGTGTGTGTGTGTGTGTGTGTGTGTGTGTGTGTGTGTGTGTGTGTGTGTGTGTTTGTTTTGTTTGTTTTGTTTTTTTTTTTTTTTCTTTTCTTTGGGGGGGTGCTATGCAGTTACTACATTGTGGGTAAATGGTAACTTGGGCTACTAAATTTTTTTGTGAATGCTGACACCACCCCCTTCCACTGTCTTTGATGCCCAAGTCTTAAGTCTTATTATCTGTAGCCCAGAATAAACCAGGGTCTCTAAGGATGTGCCTGGGACCCAGTTTTCAGGCCGTGCCAAGGAAGGGGTGACATAGGCCAGTTAGCTAGCCCTTGAGGATGAGCTGCCATGTGTCTTGTGTTCTTGCTGTCTTCCCCGGAAGAAATGAAGATGGTGTGTGAGAAGGGGTTACATAGGATGAGCAGCCATGTGTGTCATGTCCTTGCCTCTTCTCCCCCGAAGAGTAAAGATAGTGCGTGTGAAAGGGTTACATAGGATGAGCAGCCATGTGTGTCATGTCCTTGCTCCCCGAAGGGATGAAAGATGGTGCATGTGAAGGGTTACATAGGATGAGCAGCCATGTCTCTCGTGTCCTGCTTTCTCTCTCCCCCACCCCCAGGAAGGTGTGAAAGATGGGTGCATGTGAAAAGGTTACATAGGATGAGCAGCCATGTCTCGTGTCCTTGCTACCTCCCGGAAGGTGAAAGATCAAGGCGTGTGAGGGGTTCTGGTTGTCTGTGTGGAAGTGCACAGTTCTGCTCTCCAGTAGGCCATCAGGCTCACTCCACTATCTTTCTGTCTCACAAGTCATGTAGCTGTCATTACTGGCAAGTCCTAGGTACATGGAGTGTTGTTAAAATGGCCACTTGCTGAAATTGCTACAAAAAAGCTCAGATTAAGTCTGTGGTAAAAGTAGTGAATACTCTGTGGGTCTTTTCTTCAGGGCCAGCAGTTGACCGCAATTGATAAGGCAGCACTTCATTGCTGAACAGCATCTTTTCTCACAAGATTCCCCAGCTTTTCTGTTTCAGGAATCCTGAAATGGGTCCCCTGTTGCAAGCCTCTGATGTCCACATTTGTGGCCTTATTAGGAAGTGCAGACATTTTTGTTTTAAACAAAGCTCTCTGATCCCCTCAGGCAGAGGTTGTGAATGGGTCCCAGGCAAAGGCTGCCTAAACTGCTGCAGTGATTAATAGATTGGTGTAGCAAATGTCAAGCCAGGAGAAGTAGGGAGCAGCTGGCAGACAAGACAGCTGCTGTTACAGAAGGCTGCTGCTGTCAGTAAGCCAAACATGCCTGAAAGGATTGTGCCTGATCTTCTGCTGCATAGATTCATTTTCATAACATCACCAAGAACCAGAATAAGACTCTTATCTTGGGGGTGGGAACTGTTTTTATTCACTATTGTTCAGGTCACGTCAGTGCTTTGCTGAAGACCAGCTTACTCCTGAATGGTCATGAATATAACTAGTAACATACTAAAAAACCAACAGATTAATCCCTATGGTGTCTTGAGTCTGCTTGGGGATCAGTGCCTACCCAGGGCACTGTTATAGCCCCCTCACCACAAGCTTTGCCACCCCAACCCCCAGTGAGGCTCTGGGATGCACCCTCCCCCTGTACCCATCCTGGTTTTTCTTGAACCCCCTCCACAGTTGTAATAGCCGCCAACTCCATGGGCAGTGCATTCCAGGGCTCCACCACCCTCTCAGTGGAGTAGCCTCCTTGTCTCTTCTCTCCCCAAGTCTCCCCTGACCAATCTCATTGAGTTTCCCCTGGTGGCCACTACCTCCCTCAGCTGAAGCACCCCCTCAAGGTTTACCCTATTCATTCCCTTGAGATATTTGAAGACATCCATCATATCTCCTCTGTTCCTCCTCTGCTCCAGTGAGTACAGGTTGAGCTCCTCCAGTCTCTCCCCATAGGACTTTTCCCGTAGTCCTTGTATCATCCTGGTTACCCTCCTCTGGAATATCTCCCTCTTTTTTTTTTCTTCCTCTCCCCTCCTCCTCCTCCTCTCTCCAGAAAAGCAATATCCTCTTTAAGTATGCATGCCAAAACTGCACACACTATTCAAGGTGTGGTCTAACCAGGCAGTTATACAGTGGAAGGAAACACCTCTCTTCTTCTTCTTCTTCTTGAGGTTATCCTCCTGGCTATGCACCTTAGCATTTTGTTTGCTTGGGCTACAGTCTTTTACACTGCTCAGAGTTATTCATTTTGGCATCCACCACCACCCCTAGGTCCTTCTCCCCTCTAGAAATCTGGAGTGCCCCAAAAAAAAGGTGTATTGCATGAGCTGGGTTTTGTTTGGCCCCCAGGTGAAGAACCCTGCATTTCCCAGTATTAAACTTTTAGTTCTCTCTCCTAAGCTGGTCTCTGGGCTTCCTAACACATGGGCTGTACCTCCCGATGCTGGCTCGAAGACGGGGAAACAAAAATCTAAAGCAGGGGGCATCCAACCGTCCATTTCCAGCTTCCCACAGTTTACTTCCTGCCTTCAGTGGAGCAGGTACTCTGAGGCAGAGCTCTGTCACACATGGCAGTGCTGAAGAGACTGTGTAAGTTAAAAAATCTTATATTTAAAACGAAAGATATTCTGGACTAGAAACGAGGAGCTGTATTCAAATGCTCCAAGGTGGTGTCCAGTCTCAGCCTTACAAGCTGCACAGACTGGCCCCACCTGTCCGCGGCATGCTTTTTCCCCGTGATTTTGACTTCTGGCAAGGGGGGAAAGTAATTAAGCACCAGAGCATTTCCCAGAAGCTAGGCAGTAGCTCACTGCCTTCTGATCGACTTACTGCTCTTTTGGAAGTTTCCGCCGCTCATCGATGGTGCAGCTCGGCACTGATTCAACAGTGTGCCAGGCTACTCGTCTATTCTCTCTCCTAAGCTGGTCTCTGGGCTTCATAACGTCTGGGCTCCACCTCCTGATGACATCAACAGGCAGGATCCAAAAGTCATGCAGCAGAGAGGGTAAGGAGCCTTCCCCTTCCGACTGGTGCCAGTTTACTTCCTGCCTTGTTGGAAAGCAGGCAGCGTGCAGCAGGAGGTGGCGGGGCTGAAGAGAAGCAAGTGCTTTTTCATTGGGTTTTTCTTTGCAAAACGCATTCCGATTATGATCCTAATGGTGGGAGTCCAGTCTCAGCCGTGCAAGCTGTACAGACTAGCCCCACCACGCAACAGCACCTCGCGGCCCATTTCTTTCCCGCACTCCTGCCAGCGACCTAATGGCCTTAACTGCCACCAGCCCAGAGGTGCCTATGAGCGACTAGCGGACTCCGGACACTTTTTTGACTGCCCGTCGCAGCAGCTTGAGCGACTCTCTGGTGGCTAGCGGTCCCAACAGCCTCAGATTGCTTGTTGTGCCTGCCAGAACTCCAGAGAGTGTGATTCTAAGCGCGGGAAGCCAGGCAAAGTGGATTCAGTGCGGGAAGTCCTCTCCTGAGCTCCCCAGGCTGCTCCTCGCCCTTGTCCTGTGAGAGGGTGGTAGGAGCTTGTATCATTTCACAGCTGGGGCATAACGCCAGAGGATCCCCAACTGAGGATGGGACAAGACATAAAGGCTAGTGCTGTAGTCGGAAGCAAAGGGCTAAACCATTAGTCAGTCAGAAGTCCCCCCAAAAGTGAGGATCGGGGGCCCATAACATAGTACTGGACCAGTGCACTTCGGACAACTGCAGTACTTTTACCATCGCTTTGAGGAGTACAATAATGGCCTTGGAGAAATCCAGCAGGGGAAGAAAATGTCAGCGCTATAAATCCCCTCCCTTGATCACTTTTGCCGGCTCTCTGCCTTATCTGTGAAAAGGCAGCGGCCGCTAGTGTGGAGGGCTCAGCGGATGCCACCTCTCTCTCGGCACAGGCAAATACCCAAGACAGGTCGGTCCAGATGGCTCCTTCTAGGTCGGAGCGAGCACAGCCACATGGCACAGAGAGATCTGAACGACTGACTCAAGGGGACCAACAGTGTCAGGAGGCACTCCTACCTTAGACCCCAAGCTGATAGACAGGCTGAATAGGGCCTTTGCACGGGATCCTTCTTCCTTCGACTGGCAGCCTTTGGGATCGCCGGACAGGAGACCCCATAAAAAGGCTTAAAGAAAAAGGACACCCTCCCTATCTTCCTCTGACGGGGGGGGTATCCTATCATTGTGTCCTCAAGAAAAAGAAATCCAGAGATACGGGCAGATCGTCTGAGGACGGTCTCCATTCCTCTCGCAGGAGGAAGAAAGAGTCTCAGACCCGAAGTGGTCCCATGGGCATTCTCAAGGCCAAACGCCACAGGGATCTTTCCCCAGAATCCTCGGTCACCTATTCATCCACCGAGGAAGGGGAGATAGTGGACTCCTCATCAGACTCTGACTCCCCATCCAGAAATTTTGACCTAGAGGACCTAGACTTTTTCATCAAAAAAGTCACTTCCGAGATTCACCTGGACTCTTCTGCCCCATTGCCTCCCAACCAAAACAGACCTTTCGCTTGGTTTCTGCCTCAAGACTGGCGACAGCCTTCCCGATACCTCCCGCTATTGAGGATCTACTCAAAGAAGAATGGCAAGGTCCAGAACGCGCCTATCCGGTTCCTCGACGAATCACCAAACTTCTGAAGTTTGACAAGAAATGGTCCGAAAAGTGGCTAGACTGCCCAAGAATCGACCCCATAATTTCTAACCTCATCAAGAAAACTGTCATACCAGCCGAAGGAGGGGCTTTGCTATGGGACCTAGTAGACAGAAGGTCTACTCTTCCCTCAAAAAAGCCTTTCAAGCATCGGCAACTTCCCTCAAGGCGGCCGCAGCGAACCTATTCTCCGCAAGAGCTGCCCTCTCATGGGTGTCGGATTTGGCCTTTCAACTAGCGGAAGACCCGGACAAGAACTCCCCCACTATTCATCAGCTGCAATTAATGGGTTTGGCCTCTGCCTATGCAGCGGATGTGTCGGAGGCGGCGGTCAGGTGTGCAGCGTGGACCATGTTTTATCAAACCTCTGCTCACCGCAGCCTATGGCTTGGGGCATGGCAAGCAGACGCATCCTCTAAGAGCCATTTGGTGAATGCACCCTACGAAGGTAACCTTCTGTTCTGATCGGCGCTGAAGGAGGGAGTGAAGGAATCCGGGGAAACGGCGAAGGTGCATATGCCCCAGTCCAGGAGTAGGGCCAAAGCATGGTCTTCGGGTCCAAGGCGCAGTTTTCGTGACAGAGGCTACAGCAAGGGACAGAACTCCAGCTTTTCGGGGAGGAGAACATGGTTCTCCAGAAACCAACGGAATTCCAGAGGGGGCAGTTCCGGCAGAGGTGGAAGTTCCAGAGACACCGGAAATGGCAACAAAAAGTCGCAATGAGGCCATGTGGGCCCATCCTCAAGTATGGGGCAGACTTTCAGAGTTTTTTCGAGGAATGGGCCCGAACCACATCGGACAGATGGGTATTAGAATGTTACCTGATAGAGTTAGAGTCCAAGCCCCCATTACCTCACGTGGTGCCCTCTCTACTCTCATGCAGGATGCCTACCTCCACATTCCTATCCACAGCCTGCACAGGCAATATCTGAGATTCAAGGTAGGGACCCAGCACTTCCAATTCAAGACTCTTCCTTTTGGCCTTTCATCAGCCCCAAGAACCTTCTCGAAGGTGCTAGTAGTAATGGTAGCTCCCCTTTGGAACAGAGGGATCCAGCTTTTCCCTTATCTGGACAATATCCTCATCAAAGCTCCGCATCAGAGCCAAGCGGTCTAGGCTGTGAAGGAAGTGCTACAGTGTCTCACGGCGCATGGCTTTGTCATCAGTCGGAAGAAGAGTTCTCCATTTCCGAGCCAGACCCTGAAACACTTGGGAGCAGTTTTCAACATGAGGGACAACAAGGTATTTCCCCCAGAGTCGAAATTCAGGGATCTGATGGAGCTCAACAAGTTCCAAAGCGCAACTCATCAGCTGGCACACATCTTTATGCAGCCGATCGGGACATTGGTATCACTGGCAGACTCAGTCCCATGGGCTATAGCACACGCGTCCTATTCAGGCTAATCTGCTCAGGCTATGGTGCCAGGCCAGCCACAATCGGCACCAACTCATCCCAATCCCTCAACAAATAAAAACCTCTCTCTCACATGGTGGTCTTGGAGGGACAATGTCATGAGGGGCTGGAAGCTAGGCCATCCGCTTCAAACAAGAATCGCAACGGATGCAAGCCTCAGAGGGTGGGGGGCTCGCCTGGATCGGATGTCGGCCCCGGGCAAGTGGTCCCTGGTGGAATCTAGACTTTGCATAAACATCCTAGAGATGAGAGCAGTACGGCTAGCCGTAGTACACTTGCGTCAGCATGTATACAACAGGGATGTATTAATTCTAACTGACAGTCTAACGACTACGGCCTATATCAACCATCAAGGTGGCACAAAAAGTTTGAAAATGCTCTGGGAGTCCCTTCTCCTCTTCCAATGAGCAGAAAAACACCTGGCGAGTATAAGGGCCGTGTACATACTGGGACAGGAAAATGTTACAGCAGACTGGCTAAGTCGCCAAGACATCCTCCCGGGAGAATGGGAACTGAAGGACTCTGCATTTCAACTACTAACAGAAGTGGGGCAATCATCAGGTAGATCTGTTTGCATGTCGACCAAAATGCCAAGACGCAACAGTTCTGCTCTCTGGCAAGGGACAAACTAGCACTGGCTCAGGATGCCTTCTCCCTAAACTGGGGTTGCCTCGGCCGCCTGTATGCGTTTCTTCCAATTCTGCTGTTATCCTGGGTCCTACACAAGGTGGCCAGGGACAGGGCGGAGATGATTCTAGTGTGCCCCAGGTGGACTCGCCGCCCTTGGATCCCTCTACTAATTCAGCTGTCAGAGGCATCACCCTTTATTTCCCAACTAAGCTCAGACCTCCTCCATCAGGGTCCGGTGATGCACCCCAATCTGACCAATCTGTCCCTTTCGGCTTGGAGATTGAGCGGGAAACTTTCAAGGAGTTGGGCTACACCGCTCCAGTCATCGAAATGATAAACTCTAGACGCCCCTCCTAGAGTACATTATAGAATCTGGCAAAAAATTCCTGTTCTGGTTACAATCTAAAACTTTACAGGACCATCCAGTATCCCTTCCGATCCTTTTACAGTTTCTGTAGGAGGGTTTTGACAAAGGCCTGCAGCCAGCCACCCTACGCGTTCAAGTATCTGCATTAGGGGTGCTCTTGTTGGCAGACTCTGGAGATTCTCTAGGGTCTCACGCTCATGTCAGGAGGTTTCTAAGAGCAGCTACCTTAAGACGCCCCCCAATCAGGCCAGCTGTTCCTCCTTGGTGACTGAATGAATCTGATTCTCAAGACCCTAACAAAAGCACCCTTCGAGCTTCTGAAACAGGCCTCTATCATGCATTTTACAATGAAAGTGCTGTTCCTGGTAGCTATCACATCAGCCAGGAGAATCTGCGAACTGGGGGCGCTGTCAACCAAAGAGCCTTACACTGTTTTTCATCAGGACTATGTGGTACTCCGGACGGATCCGGGGTTTCTACCGAAGGTTATGTCTACCTTCCACTGTAACCAGGAACTAATCCTCCCTTCCTTCTGTCATCACCCCAAAAATGAAAAAGAGAATTTCATACTCTAGATCTGAGGAGAGCACTCAGATTGTATATTAAGAGGACGGACGCCATCTGTAAAACTTCAAGCCTGTTTGTTTTAACTGCAGGCCAAAATGTGGGTAAAAAGGCTTCTAAAGAGACTATAGCTAGATGGATCAGATCAGTAATCACTATAGCATATGATCAGGCGAGAGTAGTCCTGCCTGGCCCAGTGAAAGCTCATTCCACCAGGGCAATGGCCACCTCTTGGGCGAACTTCAGAGAAGCATCCCCAGCAGACTTATGCAGAGTGGCCACTTGGTCATCCATCCACACGTTCACAAAGTTCTACAAACTGGGTGTGATGTCCTCTGCGGACGCTTCCTTTGGCCGCCGAGTGCTCCAGGCGGTGGTGGACACATAAGAGTAATACACATTCTTCCCACCCGGCACTCTAGGGATGCACTGCTTTTGGATATCCCAGACGTTATGCAGCCTGGAGACCAGCTTAGGAGAGAGAAATCGAAATTTGGATATCTGTAAATTTTCTTTCTCAGACGGCTGGTCTCCGGGCTTCGGAATCCCTCCCAGAATGTATATAGTTGATTTACCTCAGGGCCACTTAGACCTTAACTGTTGTGTTTTTGGCCCCCGGGCCAGTTATACCATAAATGTTGTGTTTCTGTTTCCAAGTTCCTGTAGTACTGCCTCAGAGGAAATGCTTGAAGAATGACTGGCACCAGTCAGAAGGGAAGGGCTCCTTACCCTCTCTGCTGCATTACTTTTGGATCTTGCCTGTTGACGTCATCAGGAGGTGGAGCCCAGACATTATGAAGCCCGGAGACCAGCTGTTGGAGAAAGAAAATTTACAGGTACCCAAATTTTGATTTGTCAGCCTTCTCGTCGACTAGTGCTGAGGAGCGTTAATAGTGCTGTTGTAGGGGAAGTGACAAGATCAGTGCCTGTGGACCCCCCACCCCAACAGCGAAACTTACTTCAACAAAGACGAATTCTAAACAAGGGGATTTATATCGCCTGTTTTCAGAGAAGGGATCAGACTGTTCTAAATCTCTGTTAAAGGGACATCGCTAAATATAAACGGCAGACAAGAATACTCCCGGGGGGGTACATTGAATTTAGGGCATTTTAGGAATCGGAAATGTCTAGCGGGACAGAAAGCGTCAGTGCTGCAAATCCCTGCTCCAGATCACCTTCGCTGGCTTGCTTTGCCTTCCATGTGAAAAGGCAGCGGCAGTGAATGGTGAGGACTCTGCAGAAGCAACCTCTCCCTCAATGCAGACTAATACGCAGGAAAGGTCTGGGCAACTGGCTGCTTCCAGGTCAGAGAGAGCAACCACAGTCAGGGATACCCAACAGGCTGCAGCTTCAGACCTTATAGACAAGTTAAACAGGGCCTTTGCTCTGGACCCTGAGTGTTTCGACTGGCAACCTCCAGGGTCCCCTGATATGAGACCCTGTAAAAAGAAAAAGTACCCTCTCCTCATCCGACGAGGGGCAGTTATCCTCACATTGCGACAACAAAAAGAGAAAAAATCCCATTACAGGGACAGATCATCAGAGGAGGACTATCACCATTCCTCATGCCACAGGAGGAAGAAAAGGTCTCGTTCCCGAAGTAGATCTGGGGGCACGCACAAGGGAAGACGTCGCAGGGGACATTCCCCAGACTACTCAGACGCCAGCTCTTTTCCCCTGAAGAGGGAGAGATAGTGGGTTCATCACTCAGACGACTTCCTATCAAGAACATATTTTTTTTTTTTTTTTCTAATTTATTAAAAAGTTCATTTCCGAGATTCATCTGGGATCTTCTCCAGCTGTCCCTTCCTAGCTGAAACTGACTTTTTTCACCTGACCTCTACCTCCAAACCAGCCACAGCCTTCTCTGTCCAACCCGCCACAGAGGACTTGCTAAAAGAGGAATGGCAGAGTTCCGGAACACAGATACCCACTTCCCTGTCTGATCTCTAAACTTCTGGAGTTTGACAAGAAGCGATCAGAAAAGTGGTTAGACTGCCCCAGGATCGATCCACTGATTTCTAATCTAACCAAAAAAACAAGTCATCCCTGCTGAAGGAGGGGCATCACTAAGGGACCCAGTAGACAGAAAAGTGGATGCCTCTCTGAAGAAGGCCTTCCAAGCTTTGGGGACTTTGCTTAAGGTGGCAGCAGCTAATCTCTTCTTGGCCAGAGCTGCCCTGTCCTGGGCATCGGATCTAGCCTTTCAGTTTGCAGAGGACCCAGACAAAAACTTGCCGATTTTTATATATCGGCTACAGTTAATGGGACTAGCCACGGCTTATGCAGCCGATGTGTCTGGGGAGGCAGTTGTGTGCACTGCATGGATCACGTTCTATCAAACCTTGGATCGCCGCAACCTTTGGCTTTGGGCCTGACAAGCAGACACCTCTTCAAAGAATCATTTGGTGAATGTGCCATATGAAGGAAATCTCCTATTCGATTCAGCCCTGAAGGAGGCCGTGAAGGAATCTGGGGAGACTGCCAAAGTACACATGCCCCAGTCCAGGGGCAGAGGCAAATCGTGGTCCTCCGGCTCTAGGTGCAGTTTTAATGACCGGGGTTGCAACAAAGGTCAAAACTCTAACTTTTCTGGGAATTTTCCTCCCGTAACAAGCGTAACTTTAGGAGGGGTGGGGAGGGGGTGGGAACAGGATGCAAGGGATCACTATAAGTAAGACTTGGTGAGGATGGGGGAACCTCTGGATACTATAGATGTGATGGGAGGGGGTTTTGTACTCGGTCAACAGCCTCTGTCCACTGCATGGTGGTCGAAGACTGTTATTGATGGTAAGTAATCAAGAACTTGTCTTGGAAATACGTTTGCTGGTCCACCCAGATCATTTAATAGTAATAATATAATAAAAAAATGTAAATATCAGGGGTGCAGTTGCGCCCCTATAGTTAGGGTTCAATAGGCACTTTAATGTTGAACCTCAATTTTTGCTCGTTAATAACTTTGCAGCCATTCAATGGATTTGCATGAACTTTGGAATGTGCAGTCTGATATGGTAGATCTCTTGATCTACCAAGTTATGTTTCAGTTGGATTTATGGTTTCTGCACAGCAAAGCGCTAAAAAACGTGTGTTTCATCACGTTTGACACTTCTATTTGCCCATGGCGCTGTGAGCACACTGTGTGGTCTTTTTTGGTCTGAAATTTGGAACATAGAAAGAGGTTGGGAACAAGGAACAATACAGCGTTGGTTTGGGTGGTGGTGGTGGTGGTGGTGGTGGTGGTAGTGGTAGTGGTAGTAGTAGTAGTAGTAGTAGTAGTAGTAGTAGTAGTAAAAAAAAAAAAAAAAAAAAAAAATGTACTCCGTTCCAACATTTACATTTTTTATTTTCGTGTTCTGAGCATGCTCGGGTCACTTTAAGATTTATGTAGTTTTTCAGACAAAGATTGGGCTCACGGTCAAGGATTTTGTAGCTCGCGGACTAGGATCCTGGTGTGCCAGAAAATTCCTTGACTGCTAGCTGCCCTCTTGTTCACTTTTCTCCAAAACAAAATGTAGCTTTCCCCACGGGTGACTTTTGGGCCAAGTGAGGCATGGGTTTTGTTCAGGGTGACTCCCTCTACAAAGCCATGCCTTTTGGTTTGGCTCGTTTTGGTAAAATAGTGCTTTAAAATTTAAACATTCTTTGACTGTGACTCGCTAACAATCCTAGTCCGTGAGCTGTCAAATTCCTAGTCCGCGACCTCACGGTCAATGATTTTGCTACCTCGCAGACTAGGATTTTAAAAACTTTACCATTGCAGGAGATGGCTCAGAGGTAATGTGAGGAAGTATTTCTTCACGAAGAGGGTTGTGGATGCATGGAACAGCCTTCCTGAGGAGGTTGTGGAGTCAAAAACTGGATTTCAAGAATGCATGGGACAGTCATAAGGCAATTCTAGGGGGTGGGGGTAGGAAGAAGTAGGCTGTTGGTTATCTAGGATCTGCAGCTTATCCATTAGGTAGGGAAATGGGCAGACTGGGTGGGCCAAGCGGTCCTTATCTGCTGTCAAATTCTGTTTCTATGTTAATGAATGGTTTGGTCTTTTTACTTGAAATTTTCAGGGTATTGAGGGGATGCCCTACAGGTGTTAATTATGCTGGAATTAAGCGGTTCCATAAATATGCCATCATGAGTTGACATTTTTCACATAGGATAACATTGTGTCACCCATTGTGCTTTTCAGTGCCTGTAGCTCATAAAAGATGCGAGATATGGATTCGGTCAATTGATGTCACGTGGACATCTCACTCTCACGATTATAACGACACTTGAATTTTTTTTTTTTTTTTTTTCGTCTAGCTGTTACGGTTCCAGAGAGATCGGCAAATTAGTGTAACAAGGGTTCCTTGCCCTATAGAGTTGCTGTATGGCTCTGTAGCTATGCGTAATGGGCCCACGCACCCACAGATGCATATCATTATGCAGAAATTGGCAGCTTGTTCGGGCCCTGCGCTCCCACTAACATATGCTATTTAGTAGTTGTATTACACTTTTTTCAAAAAGTGAGGAAATTAATTGCAAAATAACTTAATTTAATGCATCAGTTAGCGTTGGTGACAAAATTGAGGAAATGAGATGTTAAGGTTGAGCCCCCAACCCCTCCTACACCCTACTCCTCCTCCTCCACAGACTGACAGGTGCTGGGATGTGCAATGGGGTCATGAGGCCTTACTCGCCCCATTCTTTTACTATAGCATGTCGACCAGTTTACACATGGAATAGGGTGAGAGTTGGCCCACACGACCCCATAGCACACCCCGGCGCCTGTCAGTCTGTGGAGGAGGGGGTTGGGGGCTCAACCCTAACGTCTCATTTCCTAATTTTTGCCACTTAAACCCTAACTGATGCATTAAATGAAGTTTTTTACGTGTGTGTGTATGTATGTATGTATGTATGTATGTCTGGAGAGACGGTGTGACATTCGTGTCCCAGATTTTCTTTACTTAAATCCCTCAACTATATCATTGTTACACTGGGTGCACATGGAGATAATGTAATACCAAATATAAAAATAGTTCATCTGGAAGTATAGAAAAATGAGTCTTTAAGTTAGCACATGGGTCAGATAATGTATATAACAGTGTCCCTTCTGTTGAACTTTCAGTTTAAATTTCTTCAGTTTTTTTCCAAATTAGTATGGTTATTGAAGCTATTTAGGTGCCATAGTATGCAACATTTCACCATTTTATTCTAAGCATTACCTGATTGTAATTACGCCACAGTTTTTCTGTGGGCACCACTGCTGTGAAAACAGGACATGTTAAAATTTTGCTGCTGATTGTATCCATTTGTTTTTGCAGTCTCCCTCCCCCTTTTTTTTTTTTTTGTCTGCTATAAATGTTGGTGGATAAGTTAGACACCACTGAGTTTGGTAATTCAGTGCAGTTTATTAAAAAAAAACGTTTTTTCATAAGAAGTCATGTACGTAACAGTGACACCACATCAAGTCATGTGGTTAACAGGGACCCAACAAAAGCAACAGTATAAGTGTAACTATCTGATATAGTCCTGCAACAAGAAACACTTGTGTTTAATGCACATAATGCGACCAAAGTTCTGTTTAAACATTTACTTTTGAATGCATTTTCTCCAGAGGGTTCAATGTTTACTTGCTGACCATATCTGTTTTACAGCTGCCACCCCCACTCAGCAATTTAAACCTTGGCTGAAAAGTTAGACACCACTTATTGTCCTAATTATTTAGAGTAATTTATTTAAAAGCTGTTTTTATTTTCATAAGTCGTGTATGTAACAGTGACACCACAATAAGTCATGTACGTAACAGTGAGGGAAATGGAGACACCAAGAAAAACACTCACCGGGACGAGAAGTAGAAAGGATGTTTCTTGGGCAGGTGTTGGGCTTTTAAGACCCTCAAAGGTTCAGCAACAATACAGACAAGTGCTTTTAGGTCTGCAAATGGACTGCTAGTGTTGTGGTGAATTTTTGGACCCATAGTCTTGTACATAACAGGGGGACACCAAGGGATGAGGATCCAAGTATTTAATTAAAACATCATTAATACTGCAAAGTAAAGAGAGAAAGGAGGGGGAAAAAAAATTTTGAAATGATTTTAAGGAGAGTCAGAGGCACTGCAATTGGGGGAGTTTATTAGAAAAAAAGCTATTTGAAAACCAGGGCTGTGTAAGTACTGTAGGGAAACACCACTGGTTAGTACGTTACCAGGGGGAAAAGGGCATATAAAAGTGCATAATTTATAAAATTTAGAAATAAGAAAATTTTTAGAAGCACAAGTGCTAACTATGAAATACTAGCATACAACTTAATTTCTTTAAAATGTAAATGCTGAGACTGCAGTGAGGAACTCTGAGTGACATGGAACAGTGTCACAAAATGGCATCTTAAGGGAGAAATGTGGCACTCCAGATGGGTCCACAGCAACACAACAGAGGCTGATGTTTACAGTATTTCCTTATTGAGTATAATACTAGGGAAAATTAGAATGGAAACATATTTTCTTTATTTAAGAATTTATAGACCGTTATTGTAGAGGTGATGCAAGTCTCTCCAGTACTGTACACAGATGTATGTAATTCATTGCAGAAAATTCCGTTAATGCATCAGGGTTGTTTCCTCAACGACAAGTGTGGAAATGCAGTGTTAGGGTTACGACCCCACCCCCACGCCCCCCTCCTCAAACTCCCTCCAACACACACACACACACACACACACACACACACACACACACACACACACACACACCCACACACCCATCATCATGGTCCAGCAACTGTATGAGTTCTGCTGCCATCAGAGTGCCTTGTGGGTACACACGCATGCTGGGCAACCATGGGAGATGCCCTACAGTAAGCATTTTTCTGTTATAAACATCAATATCAAGATTTAAGCAGATGCTTGTATTTCAGTTGTTAAGCAATGGTGAAACGCACATCATGTTATCTATAGATGGCTGTATTGGAAATAAGAGTTTGGATAACCCTAGTAAACAGTCAGTGGATGTTTCCATATTTTTTTTTTTTCCTGATAGTGAGTCCTAATAACAAATGGTGGTAATACTAAAAGTAATGTTTAATACTATAGTTTACAAGCAACGTGACAGCAACAGTTGTAACATCCAGAGCGAACCATAACATGCTGCTAATGAGTATTTCCAGGTAACGCAGCAGTATTACAACATGTGATGGTGCTAGTTTCATACCTGAGCACTATGTATGTCAGCTGTCTGTCCTGCCACCACATGCCTATGTGGTAGCAGCGATACCTGCATGCAGTGAGCCAATTGTTAAAGTATGACACACACCCAATCAATATTTAGAAAATTTGTACAGACTGTTTCATTGTGTTAAAGTTATGCCAGCAATGATGGGTCATCATACTGTGCTGGCAGTATAGAGTTGATCATACTGTATTTGTTTTTCATTACATTGTGTTATGTGAAAGGAGTGCAGTGTCGTGATTATTGTGCTTATGGATGTGACTGACTGCTTTAGTGTCTTACAATCGTGTGTGTGTGTGTGTGTGTGTGTGTGTGTGTGTGATGCGGAGTTAGGGGTGGGGTGCGTAACCATAACACTGCATTTCCACACTTTTGTTGCTGTGGAAACGGCCCTAACTGATGCATTAATAGTTTTTTGCAATGAATTTCCCTTCTTTTTTGAGAAAGTGTAATATAAGTGGTATGTTAGTGGGAGCGTGGGCCCTCTGGGCCCTGTGCTCACTTTATGTTGTCCATTTTTTGCATAATATGCGTATGTGGGTCTCCCACTTGCGCAGATGTATGGAGCCATACAGCAGCCCTGTAAGGTAAGGAACCCCTGTAACACTAATTTGCCCATATCTCGGGAACCGTAGCAGCTAGAAAAAAAGTGTAATTATGAGAGTGAGTAGTTCTCGCAACATAAAGTCGACCAAATCCAGATCTCGCATTGTGTCAGAGATGGGGGCAACAAAAAGCTCTGTGAATGCTAACTCTGTGGGCGTAATAGTGGGCCTCATACATGAAAATGAGCAATTGGAACACTAATTCCCAAATATCTCTGTAACCGTACAATGTAGAAGAAACTATTCAAATTTCTTGGCTTTCCAACCTCTTCTAAGAATTTTGTGTGATGAAAAATCTATCTTGAACTGTTTTTGAGATACGGGCCCCGAAAGGCATCATGGGCGCCGCAGTGTTATCATATGGGGAAAATTTCTGAACTTCGGAATGCTGTAACTTTGGGCCCCTATAATGTTTTGGCACCAAACCACCACAAGGCACGTCTATGGGACCAGGGCTTGCCACCCTGCAGATAATTTCAACCCAAAAGACCCAATTGTTTTATTGCAGGAGAATGGCAAGAAGATGAGTACCTCGAGGCCAGCGGGGCACGGGACCCAAAGCAGCATGGATTCACAGCAGGAAGGTCATGTCAGATGAATCTAATAGATTTCTTTGACTGGGTAACCAAAGTAATAGATCAGGGAGGGGCTCTGGATGTGGCCTACCTAGACTTTAGCAAGGCATTTGACACAGTCCCGCACAAAAGATTAATAATCAAGTTAGCCAGCCTGGGAGTGGGTCCCAGGGTGGTAGCCTGGGTAGCAAACTGGCTGCACAACAGGACACAGAAGGTAATAGTGAATGGAACACATTCCAAAGAAAGGGGGGTCACTAGTGGAGTACCTCAGGGCTCAGTACTGGGTCCAGTCCTCTTTAACATCTTTAAGTGACATTGCAGAGGGTCTGGAGGGAAAGGTATGCCTCTTTGCAGATGACACAAAGATCTGTAACAGAGTGGGTACACAAAGAGGGTAGAAGGGATAAGAAGGGACTTGGCAAGGTTGGAGGAATGGTCAGACATATGGCAACTTAGATTCAATGCAAAGAAGTGCAAAGTAATGCACCTGGGAAACAAAAACCCAGGAGAAGAGTACACAATAGCAGGGGAGGTACTAACAACAACAAAAATAGAAAGGGACCTGGGGGTAGTCATATCAGATGATCTAAAGGTTGGTAAGCAATGCGAGAAGTCAGCAAGGAGAGCCAGGGGGATACTGGGATGCATAGGAAGGGGGCATCACAAGTAGAAAAGGGAAGTGGTTGTCCCTCTGTACAGACAGTTGGTGAGACCCTATCTGGAGTACTGTGTGCAGTTTTGGAGACCCCATCTACACAAGGACATAAACAGGATGGAAGCAGTCCAGAGGAGGGCAACTAAAGTGGTGCAGGGTCTGCATCAGAAACCATATGAAGAGACTGAAAGAGCTTAATATGTACACCCTTGATGAAAGGAGGGACGGGGGGACATGATAGAAACGTTAAAGTACCTGAAGGGAATCGACGAAGTCCAGGAGGGTAGCATCTTTCAGAAAAAGATGTGTAAGAACAAGGCGGCACAGTTTAAAGATAGAGGGGGGACGGCTCGGGGGTAATGTGAGGAAATTCTTTTTCATGGAGAGATTGGTGGATGCATGGAATCGCCTTCCTGGGGAGGTTGTTGGGTCTAAAACAGTGGGGGAATTCAAACATGCATGGGACAGGCATAAGGCAATTGTAGTGGGGGGTGGCAGGAAGTAGGGTGTTTAACTAGAATCTGCAGCTTATCCAGTAAGTAGGGAAATGGGCAGACTGGGTGGGCCAAGTGGTCATTATCTGCCGTCAAAGTCTGTTTCTATTATTTGCAATTATTTTGAGAATACTTTTGCAAAAAACTTTAGCATTTGCAAAAGTACTTTTTCCTCCAAGTTGGAAAAGCCATTTCTGGGGGGTTTAAACACCCCAGAAAAGATGGGGCTAGCATCCTTGGGGACCCCACTAGGTAAACACAACAATCAGTGTTTACCTAGAGCAGTGGTTCTCAAATGGTGAGGCCAGCCTCCCAAGGGAGGGCCCCAAACTGTTCCAGGGGAGGCTCAATTAAATGTGAGAATGTACACAGTTTAATATTTGTTGGATGTTTCTCTCTCCTAAGCTGGTCTCCGGGCTTCCTTACACATGGGCTGTACCCTCCTAATGCTGATAGGCAGGCAGAAATCAAACCTCTGCAGCAGGGAACATCCAGACCTCCAGTTCCTGTCTCCCTCAGTTTTACTTTCTGCCTTCAGTGGAGCAGGTACTCTGCAGCAGAGCCCTGTCACAGGTGGAAGGGCTGAAGAGACTAAGTCATAAAATTCTTCTTCTCGTGGAGCAACTGTATGGTATGGATTGCTAGGATTTGATGGGACCCAGTTTCAGCCTTGCAAGCAGCACAGACTGGCCCCACCTCTCAGCAGCTCACTGTTTGTGTGTGTTTTTTTTTTTTACCGCGATTTTTGGGCTCTCCCATAACTGATGTCTGTAAGCCCTCAAGGCTAGGGGGACTCCTGATTTAAGCACTGGAGTGCTTTTGGGGATGAGTGCCCTTCCTCTTGATGAGTGGCTTTGGCAAAAATATCAGCCGCTCGTCGACGGGGATCCAGGCAGCTCGCTGAGGAGAGTGCTAGGCCACTCGGCATTGGGTGCTGAGGAGAGCACCAGACCGCTCTAGTTTGGGCCCCCCCCAAACGGAGACCTGTAAGCTAAGACTAGAGGGACTCATTCCAGGCTAGTTGGACTCTTCATTCAAGCACTGGAGTGCTTCTGTGGACTAGTGTGGATGCCGTCTGTGACGAGCGGCTTTTGAGAAAATATCAGCTGCTCGTCGCCAGAGATGGCTGTAAGCCCTCAAGGCTAGGGGTGGGGAGACTCCTCATTCAAGCACCGGTGTGCTTCTGGGGACGAAAGTGCGACGCTTGTGATGAGCGGCCTTCAGAAAATATCACGCCTGGCCAACGGACAACTTGTCAATGGGGGATCCAGGCAGTGCCCTGAAGCAAGCGCTAGGCCACTCCACCACAAGTGCTGAGGAATGCGCCATGCTGCTCGTCATTGGGGCCAACAGCACATGGCCCCAGTTCGGATCTCTTATCGACGAGCGGTAGCGCTGGAATGTTGCCCTCCTCGAGCAGCGTTGAGGAAACCCAGTAGCGCTGTAGGGTTCTTACAAAACAGGGCATCCCTACAGAACGAGGAGCACAGCGCTTGGGGAAACAAAATACCAGGCATCCCACAGAACATGGAGCGCAGCGCTTGGGGAACCCCCTCCTTAAAGAGACCAATGGAGCTCCCTCTTAGCATTGGTCAGGTGCCCCCCTTTCCTGAACAACATCAAGGAACAACGTGGATCTTATTCAGCAAATTGACTGTTTACAGCAACTAAAGGTGGGGAGCAGCTTAGTATTTTGCCCTTAAAGGGCCAGTAGCATCCTATGAAGCTCAGTGTTTGGCCCCTAAAGGGCTAGCAGCAAGTCTTGCAGCTTCAACTGCATAACTAGGAAACCTCCAGGGGAAGGGGGGTACGCTGATTAAAAGAACAGGACCAGTTGGAGCATAGCCTCGGGTAAACCTTCCAGGAGCCGAAAGCGCAGATCGTCCCAGTTTCTAGTCAGTTTCGCTGGGTCGCCTTGCCTAATGTGTAACAAGGTGGCATCCACTACTGTTGAGGTCTCGAAGGAGGCAGCCTCTTCCTTGACTCAGACTGACTGATAGCCAAGTCAGGTCTGAACAAGCAGCAACCACCAGGTCTAAGAGCAGTGGCCACCGGAGACCCAGCAGTCTGCAGCCCCCTCTCTGGCTCAGACCTCATTGTCCGGTAAATTAGGGCCTTTGCCCTTGACCCAGCATACCTCTTGTTCAACCTCCCGGGTCGCCAGATGGGAGACCGCACAACACAAAAGAAAGCCCTGTTCTCATTTGAAGAGGAGCAATAGTCCTCACATCAGTGTTGCAGGGACCATCACCAAATTCCTCAGTCTTCAGATCATCTTCCTCCGGAGAAGGTGAGCCAGGGGGCTTATCAGTCACAATCGACTCACTGTCCAGAAATCTTTGACCTTGAGGGCCTAGTCTTTCATAAAAAAGGTCATAGCTGGGATTCATCTCTGAACTTCCCCGGAGGCTTCCACCCAGCCAAAATGGGTTTTTGCCTTACAGCTGCCGCTAACCCGACCTCGGCCTTCTGTATTCCCCCAGCCATTGGGGACCTACTAAGAAGGAATGGCAAGGTCCAGAATACACCTATCTGGTGGCCTGACGGATCTCTATGCTTCTCAAGTCTGACAAGAAGCGATCTAAAAAGTGGTTAGACTGACCCAGAACCGACCCTCCGATTTCAAACCTGACCAAGAATTCTGTCATACCAGCCGAAGGAGGGACTTCTCTCAAGGACCCAGTATATAGGACCATGTTGTATTAAGCCTTGGCTTGCTGCAACCTCTGGTCTTAGGGCTAGCAAGCAGTCGCTTCTGCTAGAACCAGTCGGTTAACGCACTCAATGAAGGTAATCTCCTGTTGGCTCAGCCCTGAAGGAGGCAGTGAGGGATTCCTGGGAGATGACCAAGGGGCACAGGCCTGATCATGAGGTAGGGGGCCATAAGTGTGAAAACACCAGCTTCCCCAGGAAAAAAGCACATGTTACCCAGGCACTTCCTTGAGTAGGGTGCAGGTTAAAAAAAATAAAATCCCTCAAGGAAGGGATCCAGACCCTGACTAAGTCTGACAGAGGGTTCCTAGACATTACCAGCATGGGTTACCATACAAGCTCCCATTACCTCAGGTAGTGCCCTCCTCTATCACAGGCAACCCATCGAAAAGACTGGCGATGCTACAGGCCATTATGGACCTTCTGCAAACGGAGGCTAGCTCTTCCACAGAGGTTAGTTGAGGGATTTTCATCTCCATTCTTCATCGTACCAAAATTCAGAGGGGATTCAGGCCAGTAATGCACCTCAAATGCCTGGATAGTTTTGTCCGCAGCAGACCCTTCAAGGTGGGAACCTTGTCATCAATCATCAGGGGGTCGTAAAAGGGTTTTTTCCGGCATCCATAGATCTGCAAGATGCCTAATTGCATATTCTCACTCAGGAACTACGCAGGCACTATCTCAGGTTCAAGTGGGGGAGCAGTACTTCCAATTCAGAACTCTGCCATTGGGGTCTTCCTCAGACCCAAGGACATTTGTAGAGGTGCTAGTAGTGGTCATAATCCACATAAAGGCCCCATAGCTCAATCAATCATTACAAGCAGTGGCGGAGGTAATCTGGTGCCCATTGGTACACTGTTTTCTCATCACTGGAGAAAGTTCCCCAACTCCAAACCAGACCTTGACCCTCCAGGGGGCAGACATCATGACACAAACCACAAGGTCTTAACCCCGGAAACTTAATTTAGGTGTCTGCCAAAGCCCATCAAGGAGTTTCACATAGCTCCTCAGCAGCCTTCTTATTTTTTTAATTTTTTTTTTTTTCATACAGCTCACTGAGACAGATTAACCCCCCCCCCCACACCAGAGCTGAGGAGCTCACCTGCATCAGCTGTCTTCACCACACAGGTGGTCGCTGTTTGAAACTGGGTACAGCATAAACCTTCTTGAGATGGGAGCAGTATGCCTTGCCCTCAGGCACTTTGAACAGCAGTTCCTCAATCACACTAAACTGATTCCAACTGACAATCTGACAATGTTGGCATACGTCAACCATCAAGATGGATCAAGAAGCTCAAAAATGCCAAGGGGTTCCATTCTTTGTCAGTGGGCTGAGCACCATGGAGCGATGTATATGCCAGGCCAGGAAAATGTCAGCAGACTGGCTCAGTCTCAGGGTTGCTCCCCCAGGGAAATGGGAGCTGAAGGTCAGTGCCTCCCGAATCCTGACAGAACAGTGGGGCAGTCCTCAGATTTTTTTTTTTTCCCGTGGGGCGGAACTCCAAGGCAAGCAATTCTCCTCCCTGGCCATGGACGCAACAGCGGTGGCTCAGGAAGTGTTTTCCCTGGTCTGGGGTTAGTTTGGTCTCCTGTGTGCCTTCCCTCCAATTCTTCTTATATCCAGAGTCCCCCACAAAGTGGCTCGGGACTGAGCAGAACTGATTGTAGTCTATCCCTTATGGCTTTTCCGCCAGTGGTTCATGCTTTTCCTTCATCTGTCGGAGTTCACCTCTATCCTTCAAGCTCAGCCCGGACCTTCTCCATCAGGTCCAGTTCAGCATCCCAATTTGAACAATTTGTCTCTCTAGGCCTGGAGATGAGTAGGGAAACTTTAAGGAGCTAGACTGCACAGCTCTTGTTATGGAAATGTGTAGTATAAAATTTGAAGGAAATTCTGGTTCGGTCTTCATTGCAAACAAAGACAGAACGTTCCAATACAGTTGTTTGTACTACTCCAGTTCCTTTAATATGGGCTGGACAAAGGACTGCAACCAACCACCTTACGAGTTCAGTTTTCAGTGCTGGGGCACTCTTGCTGATGGATTCAGGGGAATCGCTGGGCTCACCTCTCTGTATCTGGAAGTTTGTGAAGACAGCAACATTCAAACACCTTTCAGTCAACCAAGGGTACGAACTTGGAGGATCAGTCTGGTTCTCAAGGCTGTGACCAAGGCCCCCTTTAGAGCCTCTCAAGGAGACATCCCTTATGCATCTCAATGAAGGCTGCCTTTTTTCTCATAGCTATTACTTCAGCCAGGAGAATCTGTGAACTAGGAGCATGGTTTACCCAAGAGCCGTACACTGTCTGTCATCAGGCTAGAACAGCTCCAGGTTTTTTCCAAACGTGTTATTCTCCTTCCATTACATTCAAGGGTTCATTCTTCCTTCCATCTGCCTACTTGCTAAAAGCTATAAGGGAAGGGAATTTAATCCTCTGGCCCAGAGAAGGATGATGAAAATGTATATTAAGAGAACTGAAGCTATTCATAAAATGTCAAGTTGGTTCATGTAAACTACGGGCCAAAATGGTGGGTAGCAAGGATTCAAAAGGCTTGTAGCCAGATGGATTCTATCAGTCACCTCCACAGCTTATGATCAGGCCAGAGAGACTTGTCTGTCCCAGTGAGCTTTTCCCACCAGACCTATGGCCCTTTCGGGGGCGTACTTCAGTGAAGCATCTCCAGCAGACATGTGCAGAGTGGCCAGTTGTTCATCCATTCACACACTTACAAAATTTTATTAATTGGAGGTGATGTCTTCTGCTTAGGCATCATTGGCCGCAGAGTGCTTCAGGCGGTGGTGGACCCTTGATGGTCCTTGATATTCTTCCCACCCGGGACATCTGGGAATGTACTGCTTTTGTATATCCCATGTGTAAGGAAGCCCAGAGACCAGCTTAGGAGAGAGAAATAGAAATTTAAATACCTGTAAATTTTTTTCTCTGGCTGGTCTCCGGCCTTCGGATTCCCTCCCAGAATGTATATAGTTGGCTGGCTTTTCGGCCGTGTGTGCCTTAAAATTCTTGTTTTTTGGTTCCCAAGTTCTTGTAGTATTGCCACATTGGACTTCTTTAGGAAGAACTGAGGGAGACGGGAAGTGGAGGGATGGATGTCCCCTGCTGCAGAGGTTTGATTCCTGCCTGCCTATCAGCATTAGGATGGTACAGCCCATGTATAAGGAAGCCTGGAGACCAGCTGTCGGAGAAAAAAAATTTACAGGTATTTAAATCTCGATTTTTGTGTGAATGGATGAAGTAAACTAAACTAAATATGGATAACAGTGGGTGAATGTCTTTACTTGTGCACACATTGGTGGCCAGAAAAATCGAAACAACTTTATTTTTACAGCGCCTTTCAAAACCAAGGCGCTGTACATAAAAACCAAATGCATAAAAATAAAAATTTAAAACAAGAACATTAAAACAGATCATCCATGACTAGGAAAAGCTAAGCTAAATAAATACGTTTTTAACTTTATTTTAAATCTGTTGACAGTTGGGCATTCTCTCAGCCAACGAGGTAGAGAATTCCACAGGGTTGGCGCTGAAAAAGCGAAGGCACGAGACCCAGATGTCTTCAATCGTACCCTGAGAATCTCCAGCAATCCCTCGGTGGAACGGAGAGGACTGAGGGGGCAGTAGGGTACCAGGAGATTTTGCAGGTAACCAGGTCCCTGTTCATGTAGGGCTTTAAAGGTTAGCAAGCCAACCTTAAAGGTAATCCATCACCAAACAGGCAGCCAGTGCAGCTCGTGGAGCACAGGCGTAATATGACTGGTTCTAGAAGTCCCAGTCAAAAGCCTGGCCGCCGCATTCCGCATCAGCTGCAGATGGCGGATATCAACCCTTGGTAGCCCTAGGTAGAGGGAATTGCAGTAATCAAGATGGGTAGTGAAAAGGCCCATTGAGCTGAAGCTTGTTTCTAGCTGTGTATTTGTAAAGTTGTGACTGGGAATGGCACACTAAGCCAGCACTTTTTTCTACAGTAGGTGTTTATATGTAGATTGGGAACAGCACACAGAGCCAGTGCTTGTTTAAAGGTGTGACCTGGGGTAAGGGTTCAAGAAGTTGCTTAACAGGGTAAGAAGGGGGAGATGAAGGTGGCTAGGATGGTTGTTGCAGGTGGAAGGAAAACAGAGTACTAAGGGTCCAAGAGTCAGAAAATTGGAGTGACTGATGACCTGGGGTGTGAGATTGAAGGGGAACAATAAGTTGAATAAAAAGAGAATATACTTGGTTAACTTTATTGGTCTCCCTTTATTCCTGGTGTACTGTGCAAAGCGCATACATTTTTTTTTTTTTTTTTTTTTTTTTCTCTATTGGGAAGCCCAAGATTTTTTTCCAAATTTGAGGGAGGCTCAAAATGTTTACCATGACTTGAGGTAGGATCACTATCTCAAAGTGTGAGAACTAATGACCTAGAGGATCCCAGTTTTAAACGCCAGGTATTTTTCTGCGTCACTAACTATAAATAAGATGGTCGAATCACAAAAGTAAAAGGGCAATTTGTGAAAGTGTCATGATTTTTTTTTTTTTTGCTTATTTTTTCCATTGACTACAATGGGAAATTTTGTGTTTTGAATAACTGTTTTGAACGGTTTAATATTTTTACACCAGATCTTCGAAAAGCACATCGGTGACAAACACTGCATCTTCCCTGAACATTTCAGACCGAACGGACAAACCATGCAGGTTGTGGGCGTGAGCAAAGAAACGTGCAAAGAGTCAGTTTGTTTGCGTTTTTTGGCATTCTACAGCTCTGCAACAGTACATCTGACCGTAATGCAACTTGCTAGATCCAAAGATCGGTGGTACCAGACAGCGCATGCAAAATTTCAGGCAAATCCTTTATACAGTGGCAGAGTTATTAAGGTGAAAAATGTGAGGTTTACCATTAGTGCTGTCAGATGGACATGCTTGCTAAACACATGAAGAAAGGAATGGAGTTTCTGACTTTTTAGACTGGATTGTGCCCTGTACATTTACAGGGACCTAAAAATTGCATGTGTAGTGGAGCTTGTAAAATATTCAATAACTGATTTTTCTAGAATTGTGTGGGGAATGAAATTTCTATAGAGCATTGTAGCAACTGTTTTCCCCAAGATTCTACTACGTGGAGAAGTTGTTGGTCCCCATTGGGAGGATCAATTTAGGCAAGTAATTACCCATGTGGGTGAGCAAGAAGCAAGTGTGTATGGGTAACTGGCCCGAGAGAAGTCTACGACTCCAGCCCTGCTGATTACAAAATGCTTTTCAATGAGCATAGACACTGCATACTGGGCCTTTTCAGTTTTTAACATGGAACCGGAAGTTGATCTTCATTTCCCTGTCTACAAAAATAGGAGCCGTTTTTATTTTATTAGGCAAATGGCTGTGAGGTATGCCCTTACAACATAGGTTCTTAGACTTTGTCAAGGTGAGCTGCCCCTATAATGAAAGAAAAAATCCTGAGCCTCCCCAGTGTGGTAAGTAACATACTAAATTGCAGGTAGACCTGAACTGAGCTAATTGGGTAATTCCCTTCTCATTTGCCCCCCCTTCAAAAAAAAAAAAAAAAAAACTTAGCTGGCCTTTTACTACCTTACAAGTTCCCCGTTCATCATATCTGCACATCATTCCATTGTACAATATTAATGAAGGTGGTATTCTTTCACTACTGCCACTTTTGGTTTCAGAAACCAGAAAAATGTCAGCTGACTTCTGAGTCTCCCACCTGGTCACGGCCCCAGGTTTGCCACCACTCTGGGGAGGTAATGTGTAACACTGGTTATTCCAGTGGGCTGCAGAACAGTGTCTGAATCCGAGCAGGCACAGAAATGGCTGAAATGGTGTTTCATAACTGTTGGTAGGGGTCTCGTCTTGCAAGTCTTCAAGCTTGGTTTGGCTCTCCTGGTTGCACTCTGTATGATAGAACACAGAAAACTAGAATTTGATGGCAGATGAGGACCGCTTGGCCCACCCAGTCTGCCCATTTCCCTGCCTAATGGATAAGCTGCAGATCCTAGTTAACCAACAGCCTACTTCTACCCCCACCCCCTAGAATTGCCTTGTGACTGTCCCATGCATTCTTGAAATCCACCACTGTTTGACTCCACAACCTCCTCAAGAAGGCTGTTCCATACATCCACAACCCTCTCCATGAAAAAATACTTCCTCACATTACCTCTGAGCCTCTCAAATCTTCAAATTGTGCCCTTGTTCTTGCACGCCTCTTTTCTGAAAGATGTTACCCTCTTTGGACTTTGTTGATTCCCTTGAGGTACTTGAAAGTTTCTATCATGTCTCCTCTCTCCCTCCTTTCCTTGAGGCTATACATATTATGCTCCTTAAATCTCTCTTCACATTTCTTCTGGTGCAGACCCTGCACCATTTTAGTTGCCTTCCTCTGGACTGCCTCCATCCTGTCCTGTCTTTACGGAGATTGGGTTTCCAGAACTGCATGCAGTACTCTAGATGAGGTCTCACCAGCTGTCTGTACAGAAGGATAATAACTTCCTGTTTTCTGCTGGTGATGCCTCTCCATATGCATCCCAGTATCCCCCCAGCCCTCCTTACTGCCCCCTCGCATTGCTTGCCCGCTTTTAGGTCATCTGATAGGACTACCCTCAGGACCCTTTCCATTTTTATTTTTTTTTGTTTTTTGTTTTTTTTTGGTTTTTTTTTTTTTGTTTTTTTTTTTGTTGATTTTTTTGTTGGCTTTTTTGTTTTGTTTTTTTGTTTTAGTATCTCACCCCCCCCCCCATGGTGTACTCTTCCCCCGGGTTTTTGTTTCCCAGGTGCATTACTTTGCACTTTTAAGCATTGAATCTAAGCTGCCATACATTTGACCATTCCTCCAGCCTTACTAAGTCCCTTCTTGTCCTTTCCACCCCACCTTGTATATCAACTCTGTTGCAGATCTTTGTGTCATCTGCAAAGAGGCGTAGTTTTCCTTCCAGTCCCTCTGCAGTGTTGCTTATAAAGATGTTAGAGGACTGGTTCTAGTACTAAACCCTGCGGTACGCCACTAGTAACCTCCCTTTCTTCAGCGTGGACTCTGTTTACTATTATCCTCTCTATCCTATTCTCCAGCCAGTTCTTTACCCAGGCTACCATGTTGGGACCCACTCCCAGGCTGGCCAGCTTGTATATTCATCTTTTGTTTGGGACTGTCACATGCCTTACTAAAGTCTAAGTAGGCCATGTTCACAGCCCCTCTTTGATCTATTACTTTGGTCACCCAGTCGAAGAAATCCTATTGGATTCGTCTGACATGAGCTTCCCACTGTGAATCTCTAGAGATTCTGTCTCCAGTCCCCTGGGGAGCTGAAGGAATGCGGGAAAATTCAGACTGGTAGGGTGCAGGCCAGGGGGAGACTGAGGTCCCATGGGAATGCGAGCAGGGGAAATGGAAGGGTAGGGAAAGGTTGGAGGGTGGTCCTGTTAAATGCCAGGAGCTTGGGTAATAAGATGCCTGATCTCCAGGTGATGCTAGCGGAGGGAGAGGTGGATGTGGCAGCTGTCACGGAGACCTGGGCCACCACAGGGCACGACTGGGACCTGAATCTGGAGGGCTACACCATGTTTAGGAAGAGGGAGGGGGGGTACCATTGATGATCACAAACAGCCTTGGCATAAGAGAGGTGGAGGGAACTGTGGAGGCAATTTGGGTCACCTTGATATCAAGGGGGAGGAGACAAGAGAGTAAAAATAGGAGTGGTGTACAGATCCCCTGCGCTGGCGGAAGAACTGGAGGAGAGTCTGGTGGCAGATGTTGGGAGACATTGTAGATTGGGCAGGGGAAGGGTGGTGGTGTTGGGTTATTTCAACATGACCGGGACAGACTGGGGGACTATGACATCCTCGGTGGTCAGGAAACAGGTCAAGAGGTTGCTGGATGTCTTTCAGGACACGTTCCTAACCCAGCAGGTGGGGGAGCTGACTAGGGAGACACGGATACTGGAAGTGGTCCTGGTGGACAGTGATCAGATTGGGGGCTTAGATGTAAGGGACCCGTTGGCAGGGAGTGACCATGCCACGGTCTGGTTCTGCCTGGACCAAGGAGGGGAGGAAGACCACACAAAGATGGAGGTAACTGACTTCAGAAGGGCGGATTTCGAGGAAATGGGAAGGATCCTTAAGGAGCATTTGGACGGGATAAGGCCGGACATGGACGCTGAAAGTAGGTGGGAAATCATAAGGAGGGGGGTGCAGGAGGCTACTGAAACCTGTGCAACAGTGAGATGCAAATGCAGTAGGGCCCGAAAACCTTGTTGGTAAACCAGGGAGGTTCAGGAGGTAAGGGAAAAGAAGGCTGCCTATAGGCATTTCAAGTGCTCAAGGAGCGAAAGGGATCAAGGGGAATATGAGCTGATGGCCAGAAGGGCCACTGGGGTGGTGAGGGCAGCCAAGGCAAGGAAGGAGCAGAACCTGGCCAGGGAAATCGGAAGAGGGAACAAGGGGTTCTTGAGATACATTGGGGAGGGGGGAGAAGGAGGGTGATGGGGCAGATTAGCAGGATTGGAACAGGAGGGATGGGCACAAGACCTGGGGAGCAGGCTAAGGTACTAAATGAGTACTTTGCTCAGTTTTTTACCAGGGCAAATATGGGAAGGGGGGGCACCTGCATCATACATGGAAGGGGACGGTGAAACTGTGGAGGGACCCTTACTGATCAGTGGGTCTGGGGAGAGGGGGGGAGCCACCATCAAGCATGAGTGGGGAAGGCAAATTGGGGGGCCGAGGAACCGGTGGTGGAAATCCTGGTTGAGAGAGTGAGGGAAGCCCTCGGGTCCCTTGGGACAGATAAAGTACATCCCAGAGTACTGAGGGAACTAGTGATTGCCCTGGCGAAGCCCCTTGCAGAGCTTTTTGGCATCTCTCTGAATATGGGGTGGGTGCCCCAGGACTGGAAGGGGGTGCATATAGTGCCTGTCCACAAGGGATGATCAAGAGAGGTAGCGGGGAACTACAGGCCCGTTAGCCTGACATTGATGGTGGGCATGGTGATGGAGGATATTGTCGAGGAGGGGCTGGGGGGAACTGGAAAAGTTGGGGTGCCTGGACAATAGACAGCATGGCTGTGTCTCGGGGAAATTGTGTCAGACAAGCCTTGTGGAGTTCTATGATTGGGTGGCTAGTGCCTTGGACTTGGGTAGGTCTGTAGATGTCCTCTTTCTTGACTTCAGCAAGGTGTTTGACTCTGTTCCTCACTGGGGCCTGTTGGATAAGCTGGGGGAAATGGGGGTGGGGAAACGGATGATCAGATGGATAGGGAACTGACTCTCGGACCGGATGGTTGGGATAGTCTCCTGTCCAAGGAGGGTCATTAGTGGTGTCCCTCAGGGGGCAACTAGAGGGCATGGGTGGAAGCTGGAGGGGAGGAGGAGGTGCTACTTCACCGAGTGGGTGGTAGAACCATGGAATATGCTGCCTGGGGTTGGGGAGGCAGAGACTGTGGAAGGGTTCAAGAGAGGGTGGGACAGGTACAGGGAAGGGTTATGGAGGCACAGTCCAATGCAGGGGCATACCCTGACTGAAAAGGGAGAAGCCTGGGGAGGGAGACAGCAAGGTCAGCTTCCAGGGTGGGGGCTGACCAAATGAGCAGACACGAAAGACCGCTAGGCCTACTTTATTCTGCTGCCATTTTAGTATGTTAGTAAAGTAAGTTCACAGGACAGCAGTTAATGTAAACTGTGTGCTGCAGCAACCCCATTTATTTCCAGAAGAGAATCTGCACCAGCACGTCTTGAATTGCTGGCCACTAAGCGGAACAGTCTAGCAAGGCATAAAATAAGCAAGTCCACATCGCAATTTGTGACCCAGAAACCAGCATTTGTGATCAGTTTTAGGTTTGATTTGCTGACTCAGCTAATCGTTTTCTAGGCAGGGCAGTGTGTGAAGTTTTTATTTTTGTGTGTGTTTCAATTGGCCGAACTGTATTTTTAATCCCCAGTAACCGCACACCTTGTCATGGGTTTTTGCTTACATGGTAGTTGTAGAACTTGGTTACAAGTTGAGTATCATGGTCTTTCTTTTTTTAGAGGCTATATAAAGCATTTGTAATGCCTTGCACTGAATTTTGGGTGGTACTTTGTACTGTATTGTGGTGGTCTGTGGCCCCACCTGTAATGTGAGGTACTAGTGGTTCAGGGTTGATTTGACACAGTTGTATCAGCAGTTTCCAGTCTGTGTTTGAGACAAAGTGATCAGAAAATTCTGTTTGAGAGAATGTCCTGTAACAGGGTGGAGAGAGGGACCTACTTGCACGTACTTAGAAAATTCCACGTGGGCCAGTCTTCACACAGATGGTGAATGAGCTTTTGTACTTCACATTCAGTGTTTCGTAGGATAATAAAGATGCACCTGACTAGTAAGATTTTAAATTCTCTAGCAAAATCCCCAAATCCATTTTCATTAAACCTTTGTTTTATGGCGTAGTGTTTCGGATGAGCGTGAAGCGCTTCCTAATGCTGCGGAGGCCTTCACAGTATTTAAACCAAGACATGATAATGAAGTGTTGGGGCTGCTGTCTGTTTCTCATGTTTGTGAAAGAGCGGGAATTGCAGCGAGTAAGAGAGGTAATTGAATCTGCTTTTTAATGATTTTTTGGGGGGAGGGGGCTGTACAAGTAAAGCTACCAGTTTGTGCTTGAACTGTTGACAGCTGGTGATCGAAGTGTGTCATTGAAGTTTTAAGCTGCTTTTATCTAAATATTAGGCGTCTGGAGCCATGAACTCTGCATATATTGTACTCGTGCTGAGGAGCTGTCCAGCAGGATGAGGAAGGGGGCGGTGTCACTGTATTGCTTGCTGGTGACACTCCACCTGGAGTAATGTGTCCAGTTCTGGAGGCTGCACCTTGGAGAGCTCATAGACAGGGTGGAGGTAGTCCAGAGGAGGGCAGCTAATGGTGCAGAGGTTGTACTAAAAACCCTATGAGGAGAGACTGAGGGATCTCCACATGTACACCCTGGAGGAGAAGAGAGTTGGAGGGAACATGATAGACCGGTAAACAGGGTGCAGGAGTGGGGTCTATGTTTATTTATTTTCTTACTTTTATGCCCCCTTGATTGCTGGCAGTGTCACTCGACAGACCCCCAAAACCAGCACCCAGACCACTGGGAGGACTGCCTATGGAGCTGTGGTTTCATCCCAGCCGGGGATGAGTTGGGAGAGGGCCCTGCTTCAACCCCTCAACCCCGTACCATACTTCTGCAGTTTTGTTGTCCTTGAGCAGGGTCCGGGCACTGGTGGAGAGCCATCCCTGGCGGTCTTGCCAGTGTTGTGATAGGACCAAGCTTTTTCAGTACATCTCTCCCCGAGGCGGGCGCATGATGTGGGCATGTGTGCCGACATCAGTCATCTCCCTTGAATATGCTTGGGCATGCCCCCAAAGGCCAGTCCTCCACCCGAGCTCTTTCCGGACCTCAAGGCTGCCAACATCTCGAGCAGTAGTGCTTCCGCTGTGCCGGTGGGTGGGTGCGATTAAGCTGGTGGGAGGAATGATGTGAGGAAGTACTAAACCAGGAGTTGCAAGACTCCTGGAAACAACTGCCAGCAGAATTGGTGGAGGCAAAAACAGTAGGGGCCTTCAAACATGCATAGAATAGACGGGGGAATAGTTAAGTGATAACATTCAGTTAGCTGGAGTAGACAAAAGAATAGTCCGCTGAAATGGATGATTAAATGCCGATGCATTTACTGCTGCCAGTTATTGTGAGTGTACTTTGGCTAACTGAATGTTACAGCTAGAAACTTTGAACTCAGGTTTTTAGAAGTGCTGTGGTAGTTGATGAGCAACATGCGTCCCCCTCCCATTTTTGTAATTTAAATTTTTTTTTCCATTTTTTTACTGTGGTCTAAATGGATAACCTACGGTGGGCAGGTCTAAAATGTGGATAACCTACTGTAGGTGTCTCCAGAATGTGCATAACCTACTATGGTCATGTCTGAAATATGATTGTAGAAGTTTGTGGGATAACTGACAGCTTTCCTGTGTTCTGATTGGCTTAGAACAGATACCTCTCTTAGAATGTCAAATGGGGGGGGGTCACAAGAGACCATTAAGGGTCTGCAGGAGCCATCTGAACACACCGGGTGGGCCGAGCAGTCCTCCCGCTGTCAAATTCTAGGTTTCTATACTTAATATTTGTGTTGGCAGGATGGAAGTGTGCACTCTACTTGTAGCGCGACAAACAGCTTTGACGTCTCCATTACAAACTGGGAACTAAAAAGTTGCTCCTTTCTTTGAGTGTAAAAGAAGCCTCTAACCTTCTCTTCTCTTTTCCACCTCTGTAAGAATCCATGCGGCCTCTTGGTCAGCTGGTGGGGAGCTGGGCAGCCCATGCCCTTACTCCCCAGTTCTAGAGCAGAGCATCTCTCACCTTGGTGATGTGCTTAGCCACTTGTCAAACTCTCACTTTAGAATGATTCTTGGGCTTGCATGCAACCTCCGTCTCCTGGGTGGCAGTACTGTTGGCCCATTAGCGTGCAGCAGTGCCCACTTTTCCTGATCTGTTGAAAATCTATACAGTAAGCTTATTCACCAGACTAGCATGCTGAGCTGCAAACTGCTAGTTTCCTGCTACGTTCTGTGGAAAAAGGAGTAGAGCAACAAACTATAAAATGGGTGCGGTAACATATTAGAGTAATTACATAAAAAGAACTGAGTAGAGAACAAATGTAAATGAAGCAGATTATGGACAAAAACGATATTTGTATGGCTGTGCAGGTGCGTGCCCAGAAGGTTGAGCAAAAGGGCTAAAAAGCAGAACTGAACATAAGTGGGCACTGGTGACTGCAGTAAGGGGAAACTGGCTGAACCTGGCACCAGTCCACTAGCCAAATGCTGGTAGATTTTGTATCTGGCTACTGTTTCCTCTAACTAGCCCTGTGGACTTGTTCTGTAGAAGGCAACATTTTCAATAAGTACACCAGCTGGGCCAGTGGAAAAGTCTGTGGGCTAGTGGGTTTTCCCAGTCACTAGCCCTGCTGGCTGCAAAACTTAATTTCGACTCCTGAGGAAAGGTATAAAACAATACAATATGAATGAGACACACACAAATGGGGAGTACAGTATCCATCAGCAAATTGTGGAGAGAAAAAAGGAGGGTAGCAAACCTTTTTGAAAGCACCATCCCATGATGTTACAGATTGTTCGTTTCAGACCCAGCTGTAGTTCTTTCAACTGGGTCTGTTAGAGAATCCAAACTGGTTCAGAATCTGACCCAGAACCTGAAATATATTGGCACGGTTCTGGATATATCCATGGCTCGGGCCTTCATTACATAATCGCTTGCATGCTTTCGTGTTGCTTGGATGACTCCTGGTGGCTTCATGCAGCTGAGTCTTTTTCAGATGTATGACAAGGCTCCTAGTACTGAAGGCAGCTGCCGTTGACGGCTCCAGTGTCCCATCTTCATAGATTTCTTCCATAATGGATGCTTTGTGCTCAGTGGGCCCAGGCATTTGATGCCCTGGGTCACCCCATTCAGTCTAGGGAATTGTTGTGCAGAGCCCTACTGTGGGGGTGGGATCGCTCCCACCTCCTTACAGGGGCCCCATTCTTTTGCCTGACCACTCTGCCCTGGCCGCAGATGCCTCTGTGTAGATGGTGGCACATTTCGGGGACCTTCTGACATGGGTACCTGGGCCCTCTTAAGTGCTTGCTTCAGTATTCTGGAGATCAAGGGTGTTTTGGCCTTTGAGCTTGTATTCGGGATAATCTGTTTCGTGTGTGTGTGTGCTCGAGGACAAGTGGGCACAGGATGAAGTGGGGGTTCAGGGGAACATGAAGTACCAGTGGTCCAGATAATTTTAGGATTCTGAAATATTTACTATTACCTTCTTATACCTGGTAGTGTTTTCATCCAGATGGTAGTACTATCATCCACTGACTAATCTCTGCCACCCCCCAAAAAGTCTAAAATAAGTCTCAATCCCACTGGACCCCTGCAGTCACTAATACTGCTATGGAGTCATACTGTGACCTTATTTTTAACATTGTCATGTTGCAACAGTCCTGACCAGCCAGTGAGCAACTCCTGTCCCCACCCGTACGGGTTCCTGTGTAGTCAAGTGCCATGCCTGCTAGCATCTCATGGTACTGCCAACTTTGTACATGTGTACCACATATTGTAAATTTGCAGGGTGGGGAAAAGCCTTCTAAAATCCGAAAGTGTGAGTATTTCTGTTTAAAATGTTAGTAAAATGCTCCTTTACTCCCCTTATCTGTTCCCCTGGGAAGTACTACTTCACAGAAAGGGTGGTGGACAAATGGAACAGCCTGCCATCAGAGGTGGTGGGGGCAGAAACAATTACTGGTTTTGAGAATGCTTGCGATCGGCATGGTGGGATACTGATGGTTGGGACAGGGGCATAACCTAATACCAGCAGAGCATCAAGAAGCACACAACATGGAGATAATAGGGCAGCCTGGGTGGGCTGAAGGCCCTTATCTGCTGACAACCTCTGTTTCTATGTTACTCGAGACAAATGATGTACCAACTCCTCACCTCTCCGCAGAGAAGCCACGAGAGTTGGGGAGTGGTCTCTGGCACACAACGTACTTACAATGGCAGTCTTTCTTCCCATCTCTCTGAACGTCTTGCCAAACTATCTCAGTGGTTAGCTCAGTCTCATGAATGGGGACTCGAGGGCACTGTGGTTGCAGATCCTTCAACTGCAAGGGGTCACCCACAGTTGGAACTTTGTGTACCCAGTAATAATGCAAAACGACAGTGTTTGTTTGCTTGCTCCAGGACCTGGAGTGTTTTGGTGAGATATGTTGTCCGTCTTGTAAGGGGAAGTTTCTGAATGCCTTTCCTCTAAATCCTGTTTGTTTGGTGTTTTTTTTTTTTTTTTTTTTCCTTTCCCTCCTCCCTCACACTTGGATGCATGCATACACTGCGGAGTCCCACAGCACCCATCTGTCGTTTGGTATCTTCCTGGCTGTCCTGCCCTCAGGCCTCCACCTGGGGGCAGTCATTCAGTGGGACCACCAAGCCACCTTCCCTGGGAGAGGAGAGCTGTCTTCTGAACGCTCAGTCCTGTCCCTCTCTGGCAGACTCTCTGTGACCCGTGTTCGCCACCGAACACGGGTCGTCAGTATGGCAGGAGGTAAGTTTCTTTGTGAAGCTGCTTTGTGTTGTGCTGTTTTGGAGGTAGGGTGCAATGCCTCAGCCCTTCACACCACTGGGCTGGCAATTCTTACAACTTTTTTCTTTCATTTGCACCCTCGCCTCAAAAAATGTGGGTACCACTGTTTTGAAGCAGTGCCTTTCCAAATGGTTGGCATCTTGCATTTCTCTTTGTTACCAGAAGCATTGTAAGGAGCTTTCTGGTTATGCGTATGGCCATATACACGTGTGTCGTGGATGCCTCTGCTTTTTTTTTTTTTTCTTTTTTCCCCCTGTAATGTCTCTACTGCTGCCATGTGGAGTGCTGTCCACACTTTTCACTAAGCATTATATTTGTGCCTGGTGTCCCATAGACAGCTTGGCTTTGGCCCTGAAGCCATCCAAGTGTGGTGTGTGTGTGTGTTTTTTTTTTTTTTTTTTAGGGTTGCATGCATGCCCCATAGCAGGAGTGTAATTTGCTTGGGTGTGTCTGTAGGGTTCTCTGCTCGGAGCAAGACAAAGGTTTAGTCTAAAAGGGCACAAACCCTGTCCAGTCACATGACTGATAATGATCCAAGTGCAAGCTTTTCCAGAACATTTCAGGAGCACTAAATTTACATGTTTTCCGGGGGGGGCATTTTGAATTTGGGCAGGTATCATCTGGTAGGACTGGCTCCACCCCGCGTAGAGTAGGATTATATTGCATAGTGGGTAGGACGCATAATAGCAGGAATAGGTTTTTGCCTTGAACATTACCCTGGGGGCAGCCAGGGTAACGTTCACGGCAAAAAGCCTACTTCTGCACATGGGTATAATGGAGATGGCCAGCTGTAGGGACTGGTGTGTTCATCCTTTGGGTTAAGCTTTGGAGTGTGGCCCACTTCTCTGTATTCAAGAAACTTGTGGAGCTCGAGGCACTGCTTGCAGCTGCATGGGCAGGGATCCCTTCTCTGCACCATCGGCTGAGCTGGAACCCACAATCCTGATGGGTGGTTGTGCAGGGAGTATGGAAGGGGCAGTCACAAAAGCTCCCCTGATACAAATGGCAAATCTTTTTGCACCACTGGAGGAGGTACAGGTATCTGACTTTCTTGGGGGTTGACTTTGAGCCGGTAAGCAGGGGAGAGAACAATGGTGGGGAGAGGTCCAGTGAAGAAGGCAGGAAGCAAGCTGCAAGAAAACTGTTGGTAGTGGGGACTCCTTGCGGGGGCAGTGGAAGTTGGGGTACTGGCACACTTTGGTATAAGGATGTTGTAGTAGCACAGTAACACTATATATCACAGTAATTACCACTGACTAACAAATCATTGTTTACGCGGCCTGTCGGTCATAGCAGTTAGATTTCTGCTTATAACGCCACGGTGGGTTCGGGAATGGACCTGGGTCCGCCGGAGGCGACAGCTGGGGGAGAAGGATCAGCATCCCTAGGACAGCTCTCTTCTCCAGGAGGGAGGGGGTCGAGTGCTCGGGGCACGAGCAGCACCCAGCGGAGGCAGAGTTCACCAAAACGCACCAACACCAGCAAGACTTCAGGGTGGGGTGGACGCTGGCTGTCATTACACGTCCCCACCCTGCTTACAGGGTGGATAAATGCTGCTGGCTAGTCTCCATGGTGCCCTTCCCTCTGGGCCCCGATTAGCCTCCGGTACCAGCTCTCTCTACGAGATATTTGTAGTGCAGAGCTGGTAGGGGAACAGCTCTGTAACTCCGCCCTCTGGGGGGCAAGCCACCAGTGACTGTGGAGATCTGTCATTGTCGGAGGTGGGGGTACAGAGGGGCCATGACCAAGGGCTGAGTTACTGACGACTCAGTAGGGAAAAAGCGTGTGTGTGTGTGTGTGTGTGTGTGTGTATGTATGTATGTATGTATATATGTATATATATGTATATATGTATATGTATGTATGTATATATATATATATATATATATATATATATATATATATATATATATATATATATATATATATATATATATATATATATATATATATATATATATATATATATATATATATATATATATATATATATAGTATGTGTGTCTATATAGATGGATAGATAGGGTTGGGGGGAATTATTGTTTAGACAGACAAAAATGCGATCATTGTGCAGTGAGGTATACCATGATAATGCGTCTTAACTGACTGTTCCGGCACTGTCCCTCTCTGGGTGCAATTGTGATTCCCAATTTCCTTCATTTCTCTTATCAGGAGTTTTTCACTATTTAGAAATACTGCATGTTTGAGATGTTTTACAAAAGTATTGTGATACTTGCAGTTTGATACTGTGACATCCCTACTTGTGTACTAATGATTTGACAAGCCTAACTTGCGGAAGCTGGGGGACAGACTGAAACTCACTTTCCTGGTCTTTTTCTAATGTCTTCTCACCTCATCGTACCCCTTACCCCACACAGGAAAGAAAAGATGGAGGCATTTAACTTGTGGTTGAAGGGGTGATGCAGGAGGAGGGGTACCATTCTGTGGGAGTCTGGAGGGACTTCTTGGACAGATGGCTCTTCAAGGGTGACTATCTTCTCCTGACGAGGGGACCAGTGCTGTTGGGCAAAAGCCAGATGTCTGCATAGGTGGAAGGGGAAAGTTAGGCTGGGGAAACCAACTAGGACTTCTTGGAAATGGGAGTTTGGATCAAAGCAAGAGGCCGTGGCATAGCAGAGGGCTGAAAATACTTTAGACATAGGATGGGGGGGGGAGAGCTTGTTAGCAGGGATTAGGGATAGGGATGTCACAATATCTAATTTTTGGTATCAGATTTTTGTGTTTTTTTTTTTTCTCACCCTAGTTGTAGTAATCACTTTAATACAACATAAAGTGATTGTGGTTTTTCATTTATACTGACCGACCACGAAAAACTCACTACTGCGGGTGCAGCCAGAAATCTTCGATAAGGATGACCACAATGTCTGCAAAGTCTGCCATGGATTCAACTAGGCTACCCGGTGGCACTGCCAGATTCCCTCAAAAGCTTCCTGCTGAAACTGAAGGTCACCCAAATGGAAAAGGTGCTTCAGGCCAGAAGCTTCTCCACTTCACGGGCCCTGACCATGGGCTCCCATTCCTCCAAGGCCCAGGACAAGTCTGCTGGGAAGCACAAACACTGGGACAAGGATCAGAGCAAGGAGAGATCCTCCCTGGCTGGCTCGCGGTCGCCACTTCAGGTATCTGCCGTGGCAGGGTCGTCCACCTCAGTGGCAATCCCCTATGCCACCCACACCCTCTGCTCCACAGGGTCAGCTCTAGCGGTGCCTCCTGCCAGTCTTGCCTTAGCTGGCAGTGGCCCCCTCTTCTCCACGGGCCACCAGACAGGGAGCTTCATTGGTTTGGCTTTGTCTGGTGCTGGTATGGTGTCATCGGGGTCCCTCCTTCCCCAGTGACCTTTGGGCAGACTGGATGGGCCTTGCGGTCCTTATCTGCCGTCAACTTCTATGTTTCTATGTTTCTATGTTTCTATGTTTTCTGCCTTTACCTTGGCCTCTTGCGGATTCAACTGCCCCATCGTCTCCTACTGCCACTGTGTCATTGGGGTCTCAGCCTACCCGGATGACATCCCAGGCTGCCCCATCGATGCCGGGACCTCTGCTCCTACTGTTACTGCAGGCTGTACTACCCGAAGTTCCCCCACAGGAGCTACAAGACGTCCTAACGCTGATCTCCAACCATGTCCTAGCCATGCTATATTGCTTCTGGGAGTTTATGCATTGCCTTACACGCCCCACCAGCAGGGCCTATGGGGGGCTCGCTCCAATGCCAATGCCTCCCATGGCACCATGCCGTGTTAGTCCTTGGTCCTCTGCCATCTGTGCCCATGTTGGACCCAGGTGACAAGAGTACTATCCTGATCTCCTTCCTTGGGATGAGGGGGAGGAGTGGACTGGCAGCCCTTCCCACTCTACCTGTACGGTCTCCTCAGGGAGCGAGGACTCCACCAAATATACCACGCGGTCCCACCGATGAACCCTCTTTTGTCTCGGTGATGAGGCCGTTACAGACTGCCATAGCATTTGATGCTGAGGAGCAGGATGTCCTTAGAAGAAATCTGACTGAATATTTAGAAAATGCCAGATTCTCTACCCCTCATCATTCTGCCCCTAATGGGGTCCTTTGAGGATGCCACCATTGCTGCCTGGTATAGGCTGAATTTGATTCTTGCCGTGCACAGAAAGACGCATAAATTGTACCAGGCTCCCCCAAGAAAACCATTTTGTAGAACAACCATAGGCAGATTCTGTTGTGATAAATGCTACCCATGATAGAACTAAGAGGCCTAGACACCAACTCTCTTCTGCCAGATAAGGAGTCAAGAAAGCTGGACCTTATGGGCAAAAGGATGTTTGCCTCTGCTACACTGTTCATTAGGGTGATGAATTACATTGCCTATATGGTTAGATTTCAGAATACTGTCTGGAAAAAGGCCAAAGCTGCTGCCCAGGTCCTCTGAGGTAGAAACTGCTCAAAGCCCTTTAGTCTGGGACAGATGTGGGCAAGCACCTTCTGAGGTGTGCCTGTGATGGGGCTGATGCCACTGCTAGAGTTGCTGCAGTTGGCATCTGCCTGAGAAGGCATTCTTGGCTTGGGGTGTCTGGGTTTGCCACTGACTTGCAGCAATCCATCCTGAATGCCCCCCTTCAGAGGTTACAAGCTCTTTGGGGCGGATATGCAGGACATACTACTTTCTGACCTGCAGGCCCCCGGGCTGGATTCTGCAGCCGGTCTTTTCTTTGTACCAAACTCAACCAAAAAGTGTTCCGAAGATGCCCTTTTGTTGGGCCTGCCATAAGCCTAAGCAGGGCACCAAGCCCAGGGCACGTGTTGGGCAGCAAATAGCCCTGCCTACCCCTACCACTGGGAAGGCCCCCAGAGGAGGTGGTGCGGCCCCGACTGCAGGTGTTGCCTCCACATGACTCCTTGCCAGACCCCCATCCTTCAGCACTTCAGGAGGCAGTGGTAAGGGGTTGTTTCTCCCTCAAGCTGGACTAGTGGAGGGAAATCACTGTAGATGCTTGGGTTCTGCAGCTCGTAGAACAGGGCCACACTCTAGAACTACTAGAGTGGCCTCCAGATCTACCTCCATTTCATTCACACTACCTCCAGACCACATACCAGTGCTGCTGCGGGAAATTCTCATGCTGCTGCAGAAAAGGGCCATAGAACCTGTCCCCGAGGATCAGAGGAACAGGTGGTTCTGTTCCCACTTCTTTTCTAGCCCTCAAATCCATGGGGGATTTGCAGCCTATCCTAGATCTGAGAAGCCTGAATTTTTACATCTGGTAGAAGTTCGGGATGGTGACCCTGCATGGCCTACTGCCATTGCTGCATCAGGGAGAATGGATAAGCTCCCTCGACATGCGGGATGCATGCCTGCATATCAAGGTGTGTGCTCCCCACCGGCAGTATCTCAGGTTCCAGTTCCAGGGGGAGCATTGCCCTTTGGCTTGTACTCTGTGCCATGGATCTTCACCAAATGCTTGGTGGTAGTAGCAGTGGCCCTCTGGAGGGAGGGGCTGTATCTCTTCCTTTAGCTGGATGACTGGCTGCTCAAAGCACAGTCCAGGGAGCAACTGCTCCAGACCCTAGAACGTACCAGGCAGTTGTTCCATGCCCTGGGAATAACGGTCAACCTGCCCAAGTCAGTTTTGACCCCTTGCCGACACCTACCTTACATCGGGGTGGTACTGGACATGGCTCAGGGCTTTGTGCTCTAGCCACAGGACGGGGCAGACTGCCTGATGGCCCAGGCCCAGCTGCTTTGTAACAGCAGGTATGTAATGGCCAGAACCTTTCTGTGGCTCTTAGGCCTGATGGCTGCAGCCATTGTCACAGTACCTTTGTCCAGGCTGCACACGTGGATTCCCTAGTGGATTTTGAGGGTCCAGTGGGACCAACGCACGTTTGATCTAAAACAGTTTGTTCTACTCTCCTCTCTGGTCAAAAAGGTGCTGTTCTGGTGGATGGAAACCTGCAACATGCTGAAAGGGATTCCTTTCCTTCCTCTCAGCAGACTGTTCACCATGGATGGTTCAGGGTTGGGCTTGGGGGGCTGTGCTTGTCTGGGGCATCATCGGACTTGCGGGATGTGGTCCAGAGTGGATACTGCCCTCCACATCAATGTGCTACAGATGAGGGCTGTTCTGTATGCTTTTCAAGCCTTCCAGACCTATCTGTCCCTGGGCCATGTGCTGGTGCAGATGGACTAAATCAGTGTAGTCCTACATCAACAGTGAGGAACCCATTTGTACCCTCCATGTTGGGAAGCAATGAGGGTCTGATACTGTGCTGTAGAATATGGTCTAGAACTGTTAGCCGCCCATGTTCCTGGTGCCCAAAACATCTTGGCGGACAGGCACGGCCGGTCGCAGTCTTGGATGCACAATTGGGAGCTGCAGACCTTAGTTGTAGAAGACCTGTTTAACTGGTGGGATCATCCAGAGTTGGACCTTTGTTGTGTCCCCAGCGCAAAACTGCCACGTTTCTGCTCACTCGATCCAGGGCTTGGAGTTTTCTGGCAAGATGCGTTGTCCCTCTCTTGGAAAGGGGGATCCTGTATGCCTTTCCTCTGATTTTGAGAGGGTGCTACTCAAGCTCCAGATAGAAGAGGTCATTCTGATCCTCATGGCCCTCTTTTGGCCTCATCATATCTGGTTTCTCTTGCTGCAGCAGCTGGTAGTGGAACCTCCGGTGCCCCTGTGCACTGGCTTGCTATCTCAGGAGCAGGGCATCCTGGTCTATCCGGACCTCAGTTCACTGCCCCTCCGTGCATTGCTCCTGTAGATGTAGCCATGGCTAGATTTGGGGTTTCCTAAAAGGTGGCTGATGTCATGGTGGCTGCTAGGAAGAGAGCCACTCATTCCATGAAGTGGAAGGGCTTTGCTCTGTAGACAGCTTCCCATCATTTGGACCCTCTCACTTGTCCTGCGAATCAGATTGTGGAGTATTTGCTGTCCCTTTCAGATTCTGGCCTGCAATACTCCTCTATTAAGGTGCTCCGTCCACCGTTTCAGCCTTCCGTGTGCCTGTTGATGGCTGTATGGTGGCACAACTAGAGGTATTCCATACTTTTTTGAAAGGCATTCTTCATCTGAAGCCTCCTATCCGCAATCCAGTCTCGCCTT
>CM057454.1:115397500-115460000 GCA_016271365.2 Neoceratodus forsteri
GAGAGGAGAGTAGAGCACTGGGGGGGTTGGGCGTGGGCTGCAAGGGAGGTGTAGCCATGCTAGAGGCCTGTGGGCAGTAGCAGGTTGTGGAAGACTAAATGCATTCTTAATGGAGAATTTAAATTTAGAGGGGGGACATAGGAGGGAGGAGGGGAGGTCATTCTGTAGTGGAGAAGGCTGTTGGGCCCATCATCTTAGTTATGTTAGGGCGTTCTAGTTGAAGGTGGGAAGACTGATGTAGGTTGTGGCAGTAGGTTCTGGGCAGGATAAGAGAGGATGGTGGAGAGTAGGAGGTATTGTGCAAGGTATCTGCAGTGGTTCAGGCCAGCAGGTAGGAGTGGCGTGCTTGTTGAGGGAGCCAGTTAAGGGACTGGTAAAGAGAACAGTGGTGAGTGAGGAGAGGGGCGCGGAGGGCAGGGCAGCATGTTAGATTGTAGGTAGCATCCATATGGTTCAGGTTGGTAATGGAGGTGAGAGAGTACACCTGATAGCCATAGTCCGGGAGGGGGAGGAGGTTGCCATGGGCAGTAGCAGACTTCCAGCAAGAGGTGGTCAGTCGTGCGATAGCAAAGCCCTATCTTCTGGTTTGGTGGTTGTGCCTGCTCAGTGAGGCAATGATGTCAGTGTAGGTTAGGGGCTGGTCCAGGATTACCCCCAGATAATTGAAGGCAGGAACAGTGTCGAGGGGAGATCCATCTGGGGGTTTAACTGTGAGAAGGCCACCATTGTGGGCAAGGGCAGAGAGTTTCGGTTTGGAACCGAAAAGCATGGCCTAACAGTTTGTTGGTGGAGAACCAACAATGTGCCTTGCAGAAATCATCTGTAAGAGTGGCACAGTGAAGAGGGGGTCACGGCATAAGGGAGTGACGCGGGGTAGGCCCTCCACGGGAGAGTGGTAGAGGCAAAAAGAGTAGGGGCCAATGACCGATCCCTGGGGGACGCTCACAGACAGGCAAGGGGGGGGAAGGTGGCACCACCAATGCAGACCAAATTGGTGTTCTGTCAGAGAGGTAGTTAGTGAGGCAGGGGGAGAAACCGGGAACATCAAATTTTGCTATCAGGATGTTGTGATTTACAAGGTCAAATGCCTTTGACAGATCTACAAACACTGCACTAGTTAGTTTCAGGTATATAGAAAACAGGTTAAGGGGACTTACCCTTCAAGAACCATTTCCAAAGCTGGCTGTTTTTTGTGCATAAGAAAGGTTTAACTGTACAGCATCCAGACTGATACTTTTGATCTGCTTCACAGTTTAGTCAACAAGCTAAACTTTGCATATCTGCACAAGGGTCTTTCAGTCCTTCATTGTAAGCTAGTTTTTGGGGGGTGTCTGTCTCTTACAACTGCCTCACAGTCCTTCTACTGCAGACCCTAAAGCTTGCAGGCCTTGTGTAAAGCAGCAGGAATGTCGTGGGACTGCAGGTTTCAAGTTCTGGGCTGCAGCACAAGTTGATTTGAAACCTGGCTGCAGTGACCAGTCTCCTTAAGGAAACCTAATAGTTGTGCTTATTTAAGGTTATGTGTCCATTGGGGACAGAGTGGAGTAGAAATTTTTTTTTTTTTTTGTACAACTGTTTAAAATATAGTTAACCAGAAAATGGGATTGGTTATAAATCAAAAAATATTTGACAATGGAATAGTAGAATAGAAATGAAATGGATATGATTAGACCATCATTTCTGGCACTTGACTTAGGTAGGCTGTATAGCATCACGATTGTTTACTCCAGTATGGATCAAATGTAGTCTTAACACCTTACGCTTTTATTAATGTTTACTCTGACTTGTTCACAAAATAATGAATGCAATACAGTTTCACAAGAAGAAGCTTCCATAATTCAGTCTGCACTGAAAAGGCATCTGTGATGGTTTGGCTTGCTGTGGGGGTAGCATACCACAGCCTGATAAACTACGCACAACCTCCCAGTGTTGCACTTCATCTCCCATGTGAGTGTACTGGCAAAGTTGCTTGCCAGTGCAAAGACATGTTAAAACCTTTTGTGTGATGTTCATGCTTTACTGTTAATAATTGGGGTGGGGGCATAGTTTAGAATTTATTGTTCTTGATATTCTCGAAATTTCAAAAATTGCTCCATTTCAGAAAGAAAGCTGTACAACCTTTTTTAAACTGACATAAAATTTCTTCAGTCTGGTGGCCCTGAACTCCTAAATACTATCTTACTAGAACCTAACTTGGCAGTAAAATAAGTCACCATTATTGTAATTTGAATTGTTAAGAGTTCCTTGAAATGTGCTCTCTGCATACAGACTTGCTGAGGTCACCAAAAAGGACTGTCGTGTGAAAGGAATGTACATCCTGTATTTAAACAGCATACAGATAGTTCTGTGGTGTTTTACACTTCTGAACTCTGTTGCCCTGTGTTCATTGTTCCCTAGACATCCCTTTTAACCAGCTGCATTCCACTTTGATTTGCTACTGACTGAACACAGTTCAGTCTCTTTCAGAGTGTTTTTCAGTGTGGTTATAATTAGTGGCTTGAGGTCTGCCTCAGTCTTTCTTTAAAGGCTGTATCAGCATCTGACATCTTGTGGCTGACTGCGTGTGTGTGATTTGTTGGACCATTTTGATTCTAGCTTGGGGCTCTTTTCAACAAACTAGGTATGCATCAAGAATGAAGCAGACATTTTTGCCGCAAACTGAAATGTGTACAATTCTTGCTTCAGCTGATCTATAGATAACCTGTGTTCCATGTACATCTTGGAATCTTTTTTTTTTTTTTGGGGGGATAGGAATGTCTCAAAGGTGTTGCTTGATAGTGCTTTGTTAATTGTCAATACCTTAGGTAGCTGAATCTATACTAGTAGGAGGGTCTGCAGCACCTCCCTAAAGGGGTCAAAGCGACTGGGATCTACAAATTTCTCTTGGGCTATCTGGTACTTACAGAATTGTTGCATTCCCCTAGTAGAGGCCAGTGAGGCTAGATGAAGGAAGTTTTGCAGGCATGTTACAATTTAGGCCTATTTTAATTTTGACCCCCTGGCTTAGCTGCTTTTATAAACTCTGACCAAATGTTTGCTGGTCTTGCTGTTCTTCCATGGCTAATGGAACCAGCAAACAAAGGATCCGTGCCATATAAACTAACATGCACTGCAGGCTGTTGAATCGCCCACTGCTACAGTCCTGCTCTGATGTCAGCTGCAGGGGATTCTGGGATTTGTAGTTACAGAATATACCCATCTGGAGGTAAGCAAAATTAGCGTGAAAATCTACTATACTACAATAGATAGTAAAGGGAAAGAAAACTGCTTTTACACAAACTACAAATGGGACCAGCCCCACACTTGGGTTTGAAGCTTTGCTGATAGTTTTTTCCAAGCATGTTTTGCGATCGCATAGATTGTGTAAACTCATGCAACACCAACGGTAGTGAGATGGCTACACCCCAGCAATGCCTTCTGTAAGGACTTCTATAATTTGGTTGTCATTTCTTTATCTTGGATTAAAGAGAGTGGAGTTGTGGCCGTTTTATAAATTGCAGCTGGACCATACCACCCAACAATTCGCATTTCTTTCTACTGCTGTCTCACGCTACCCAGTACTTTTTTGTTTTGTGATTGATCGGAGTTTGGGGGGGGGGGGTTGCATACCCCTCTCTGGCCTCCTAGTTTAATCATGCGAGTTATTCTATACTGTCATTTTAAGGCCGTACTATTCTCCATTTGTACTAACTTGTAGTTGCTTGCATGTATTTATGCTGGGTTGTTGGCTATATTATGAATTCTCCTATGTACCCCCCGGTGCTTGAAATAAGCCTTTGTTCCATGTGCCTTTCCCGGTTGCACATTTCTGATATTACATTCTTGATGCTAGTAGCACTTTAGACATGGTGACCGTGCACACGCATTCTGGCCTCTGACTAATTTTTGATAGTGGTAATACAATGATAATTGAACTTTGATTCTTGCTTATAAATTGATTACTGCAGAAAAACATAGCTGATGCTTTGGAAGCAGGGGCCTTACGTTGTAACTTTATTGTTTTTTATTCACCCCACCATAGCTATGCAAAGAAAGAATCCGATCTAAATGGAGTCCAAGCCAAACTTCGAGACCTTGAATCGCTCCTCAACAACAAAGATGCAGCGCTGTCCACGGCACTTGCGGGACGGAAAGCTCTGGAAGGTGATGTGAATGACCTGCAAGCTCACATTTCACGGGTGAGTCGCTGATTTTTGGATTTCTGGAATTGTGGATCAGCTCTGCAAAGTGCAAGTGCCTGACAGTGGTTGAAGGCAGCCAAGAACTTTGGGGGGGATAGATAATGTTGTTTGACCATATTTTCATCGTCCTCTTAACTTCAAGGACATCGCATAGAGCCACACATTGAACTGTACAGTGTCTGAGTGTCTGAGTGTCTGAGTGTCTGAGTGTCTGAGTGTCTGAGTGTCTGAGTGTCTGAGTGTCTGAGTGTCTGAGTGTCTGAGTGTCTGAGTGTCTGAGTGTCTGAGTGTCTGAGTGTCTGAGTGTCTGAGTGTCTGAGTGTCTGAGTGTCTGAGTGTCTGAGTGTCTGAGTGTCTGAGTGTCTGAGTGTCTGAGTGTCTGAGTGTCTGAGTGTCTGAGTGTACCACCCAGAAACCTTTACTTAGCTGTGGCTGCCCAGGATGACTTGAGCCAGTGGTGCTTGTGTAACGTGAGCGGCACAGTGCTGCTGTTGATCGCTTGTTAGACCAGCGGCACATTCTTTGAATTGAAGAAGTTTTCTACTTGTTTGCCATTTGGTTTTTGAATCTTGGAGTGATGTTTCATGCAATCTCTGGCGCCTTTAAAGTCCAACAGATACTTCACCGGGGGGTGGGAACTAAATCGGGAAGTGTTTAACACTATTTGCCGCCACTACATTGTAATAACTTTAGTCAGATTCTTAGAGCATTTAAGCACAGTACCCTGGTACTTAAGTCCTAGGTTTATACTACTCCCCCCCAAATCCTCTCCCTGGTATTTGTTCATTTTATAAGTCGTCACTGTTCCAGATTAGAATTCAGTGTATTCACATCTTGTGCCTGGTAGTCTGCTCAAGTCAGTCCCTGACACCTTCCTAATGAACACTGTATTTTACTTTTTCAGTAGCCAAAAAAGATTTTACGTTAGTAATAACAAAAAAGGGTAAACATATGGTTGGCAGTATACTCTTTGCTAAACTATGGTACATTGAGCATCTACTAAATAATTAAAGGAGGGCTGAAATCTGCATATTTTGGCTTTAATAATTTGATTTGGAGGTGTAATCCGCAGCTCTGTTAAGCACACACTAGCTCTGAGCATGTTTTATTCTGGTATAGCTCACTACTCTGGTTCTAAAATACTTCAGATTTGCTTTTGCTGTCTCGGCTAGTAGTACCTATTTAGGTGACATTCCACAAAAGTAAATTATTTCTTGAACTGGGGTGCTTTTTACAGCACAGATGTTTTTTTGGGGGGGAGGGCACCATCACCATGAAAAGATGGAAGCCTCTTCATGCTGGGGTTGTGTAATTCTTTAGATTATCACCTTATTTTGCTTTGGCTGGGGTATTAGTTGTGTGATTTGTGTGCCTGTATCCTCCACCCTGGCAGCACCCAGCTTCTTGCCAGTCTCTTCAGTGTCATAGACCCAGAGTACGTGGTCCCTGTGGGCAGGTGGCCTGGCTTTTCAGAACAACCGTTTACCAGAGGGGCTTGTGGCGGACATTGGCTTCAAACTGATAATAATGCAGATAGTCTCACAAGCCACCAGACAAGGAGCCTAAGATGCTGGATCTCCTTGGTAGCAAGGTTTATGCAGCTGTGTCCCTGTGCATCTGCATCCCAGTTCACCTATGTGACTTTGATAGCCTGATTTGGCCACTGACTCTTAGAGCCTCTCTGACATCATTGAACTGCTCCTGGAGCACAGATTGCTAGAAGTGAGAGTGCTATGCGAGCTTGTGCTGCCAAAGCACTGGTTGCAAAAATCGGAGCCACTTTAACATTGAAAACTCCCTTTTTACTACATTAGTTAAAGGCTGAAACAGATTTCATTCCAGCCCAGATGATTCTTGCCTATCAGAACTGGCACCAAACTGGCCTCACCTACCTTTATCAATTCCTGTATGCAAATGGAATAATCACATTTGCAGAATTACAGGCACAGTACCAACTGCCCAGATCCGACCGTGTCCACTATATGCAGGTGCGTGAATTTCTGCAACAAAAGGACCCCTCATGGAATGCCCTTCCGAATCCATTTCCACAGTTGCTGAGAGCGATTGTGGATGCACTTCAGGGAGTGTCCTACCCACATTTGATAGGAATACTATATAAAGCCCTTTGGACACACTGGGCAGATACTACTAGCTCTGTTCTCACTGCTTGGAATAGAGAATTGCATGTTGAAATCTCACATGGATGGAATTATTGGTTCTAGCCATTTTCCATGTGTGTCTCTCAAGCACTGTACTGGAAAGAATTTTATTTGGAAGTGCCGGACCAGGTACTTCAGTACACCTGTAACATTATTGAAGTACCTACCTAGCCAGTATATGGACATTGCTGGAGGTAGTGTGGGGAGTGGCACGCTCGCTGATTTTGTACACATTTTGGGACTGATAAACTGGGCTCATTTTGGCATGACTTTCAGGAGGCAGTATCCCAAATACTCTGTTCTGATTCAGTAATAGCTCTACAACTAATGTTCTTATATATTGATTCAGAAGATAAAATATCTCCAATAAAGAGTATGCTATACTTGTATATAGCTGCAGCTAATAAAACAATTACAAGTTTGTGGCATACCTCAACTACTCCTGTTTTGTCTCTGTCTCAATGGCAGGCTATGGTTAATGATATATACTAAATGGAGAGAACCATAGCATATTATCAAGACTGACAATCATGTTTTGAATTGAAATGGAGGCCCTGGGTTTTTTATATTTCTAGGGTGGATCCACTTTTGTTCCATGATTACTCCTAGGATATTGTTTCAGTCAATCGATCAAATTCTTTATCCAGGCGAACACCATTGAGCAAGCTCATTTACAAGGAGGACCTGCATTACACAAGTCAAGTAACAGTGCATTTATGTACAGACAGACAGTAGATGCAAGAGTACAACGGTACAGGTAGGCCTGCAATAGACAGGATAAGTAAAAATACATTTGGGTTCAGGTAAAAGACAGTCGGTAAGGGTATACATAACAATAGGGTAGCAAGTCAGTAAAAATTTATACCAGATACAACACACATGGTTTAGTATTCCTGAAAGGTAAAGGCATTATAGTCCAGCGAAGAGATTAGTTGAAGTGGATGCTACAAGTGAAGAGACATACATAGTCGGTTTAAAAAGACCCAGGCGTATCAAGGGGGAGACATGTGTCTGGAGAAGTGGGCAGCCAGTTTTTTGGTGGGGGGGGGTCTGGAACTGGGATAATGCTAGGAGCAAAGGCATGAGATGCTGTGGGTATATAAGGAATAGGTGGGTGAGGGAGGGTGAGATTTAGGGCGGTAGATAAGTAGGTGGCTCAGGGACAAGTTATGCACTGATACAAGAAGGAAGGAGGATGGGAAAAGTAGGGAGGATGTAGAAGGGGAGGAGTAAGTAAGCTAGGATCATTGGAAGCAGTTGCAGGCTTCTGTAATGCATTTTGAGTATAAGGACTTAAAACACAGTAATACTAACAGGAGTCCTCAGTTTCAGTGCTTTCTGTAGCACATTCCAGAGTGACGGTAGAACGAATCCTATGGCAGCTCTCCCAATACGCGTTAGGGCTTTGGGCACTTTCAGAGAAATCGGTGAACAGCTTCTTAGGGCATAGGTTCCAGGCATATTGAGAGTCAGGCAATCAACAATGTACTGCGGAAGTTTGCCAGTGATAGCTCTTTGTGTCCAGAGAGCTGCATTATTTTTTTTTTTTTGTCTGTAGTGTAGGGAGGTACAACCTACGGCCACATATAAAGAGCAATGATGGGTGGAGAAGGGGAGACCAGTGATGAAGCGCAGGGCTCTGTGGTAAAGTATGTCCAATTTATCGAGGTATGAAGTAGCACATTGGCTGTATATAAAGTCGGCATAATCAGTTAGGGAAAGGAACATGGACTGAATTAGCTGTCTCTTGACCTCTGTAGTTAGTAGGCAATTTAACCTGAAGAAGAGACCTAGTCTCTGCCTCAGTTTTTTTTAACAAATCCTCCAGGTGGTCTGCAAAGGAGAGTTTGAAGTCTAGCCAGACCCCCCAGGTATTTGAATTTTGGCACAAATTCCAGGGTTTCTCCTAGGAGGGTGGTGATGGGGAGTAGAGCAGGGTAGGCTGCATGGTTAATAGGTGAAAGTAGCATCGCATTTGTCTCTTTGGCCTTAAGTAGCAGTCTTTTATTAAGGAGCTGGTACTGAAGTATGTTGAAGTCAGCTTGCAGGTAGCTGCAGTCAGTTTCAGGAGTTGTACGGCTTAGGTAGATCACTATCATCTGCGAACAGATGAATTTTTGCTTCATTGATGCCTGAGTCTATATTGTTGATGGAGATGGCAGTTAGGAGTGGCCCCAGGATGGATTCCTGCATGACACCTCTTTTTAACAGATTTGAGGGGGGGAGAGAGTTCACCGTCGGCCTTGACCTGTTGGTACCTATCAGAAAGGTAGTTGTGGAACCAACGCAAGGAGGTAGAAGCTAGACCAATAGCTGTTAATGAAGAAGGAAGGAGGCTGTGGTCGACAGTGTTGAAGGCCTTACTTAGGTCTAGAAAAACAGCGCAGACCAATTTTTTTTATTCTCTAGCTCGCGCTGCCAGTCATTTGTCACCTTGGCCAGGGCCATGATTGTATTATGTTTAGTTCTGAAACCAGATTTCATTGGCTTAGCAGGTTAGTATCATCTATGAAAGATTTCAGCTGGGCATTCACAATTTTTTCCAGAAGTTTTGATAGATGGATTAAAATTGGCATTCTAAAACAACAATAATAATGGCAAGAAAAATTGTATAAATTGTGGGGCTTTTTGCTTATGCAACTATATTATAAGGTTCAGAATGATTACTTGATAAAAGGGGGAACGCATTGTGTTTGATAGAAACATGAAACTTTACATCTTGGAATTGTAAATCTCTGCATGCATTAATAGTTTTTTTTTTTTAAAGCACTGGTTGCAGGTGGCATTGACTCTGCGGACATATTGCCTAGTTTGTAACTGTGGCGGTGTATACCGGCCGCTGGGCTTGCCTACAGGTTTCACCTTTTAACCTAGAAATACAGCAGAAAATGGCGGATTTGACCTTTATAGTTAGGGACTGGTTTGGGTCAGGGGTTGAGGATCATCTCTTACGGGTTGAAGTCCATGATCTGGAACATGGTGACTTTGGTCACTCGGTCTAAATAGTGGTCCAGGACCTTCCCATAAGGTTCCTTTTGGTGTGCATGCTGTGGTGTGCATGCACACAGCAGGGACAGAAGCAGTAGTTTCTGTGTCTGTCCACGTTTTCTGTGGAGAGTTAATACATATGGGTAATGGAACACCCCTACTGTGGTAGTGGCACAGCTCAAAGCTGTCAGTTGGCATAGAACCTTGGGCACACAAACATTCAGAGATCACTGATTCTTTAGTCTTTGCTATGCCACTTGAGGGGTAGGACAGCATAGGAGAGCTCTGTTTTCTGTCTACATTTATTTTCTGACAGGATTATGCAGCTGTGAAGCGGGATGGGGCTGCCTGGTGACAGGGAGCGCACTCAAATGTAGAAATCGTGCCTCTTGAACTGCGGCTTTCAAATAGACTAACCTGCTGCTTCTTCCCATTTTCAATGCTTTTGTGCATGAATTGGGATCTAGGTGCCACTACACTAATTTAGGGTGTGCATCTAGGTCTCTGCTTCTCTTAGCCTAGTGCCTCAGGTAAGTGACTTATTTTTTTAGGTTGGGGGGGGCAGTGGACTTTTCACTAAAACCCCCCCCCAAAAAACATTCTCCTGGCAGACACCACCTCCTTTTTAGTGTGGTCAGTTCATACAATCATTTTGCTGGACTGCCTGTGCCTTTTTTTTTTTTTGTTCCAGCTGGGTCAAGTAAAGCCCTTGGGCAGCCCTGGTGTGTGCTGTGACTTTGCAGCAGGTATTGAGCATTGCCTTGTGCTGTTGGTGATATTTGGGGTGTCTTCCTCCTCCCTTCCCCCTTGCCTTTTAGCTGGTTGTGTGGCTGATCTTTGGGCAGGATAGCGCTTCTCTGTCTGCCTCTGGGGTTGAGCTGTTTGGCTTGTTGGCTATTGCTGGCTAGCTTCCAGTGTGTTTTCATGCCCTTATATTATTTATTTAACTCTTGTTGACCGATTAAAGGAGGGCTAGGCAGATCTGCCCATTTTCAGCTTCTTCGTGGGGGTGGTGGGAGATACAGATGGTGACCAACTGATGCTGAACCAGATTAAGCAATAGGTGGTATTTTTAGTGAATTGGGGAAAGCTAGCCAGGACACCAGGGGAAATTCCCCTAATGCGTTTGAGAAATTACATGGGATCTTTAATGTCCACCTGAACAGCCACGAGAACAGGGAGATGGGATCTTTGTTTAACATCTCATCTGAAAGACTGCACCTCAGGAGTGCAGCACCCCACCTTATGATGCAGTACGTCGGTATTGGGATTTTACCCCAAGTTCCTGGTGTGGGGGCTTGAACCCGCAACCTACTGAGCCACTGACGATTATGAATTAATTAGGAATTCCTTTTAGTTAGGAAGCTTGTCTTTTTCGCAGTATTCTCATGCTCTGTTTAAGAGCATGTACAGAGGTCAGGCATGCGCATGCCAGACTTGATGTCACGTGCATTGGTGTGACATTGTCACACTAGCTCCTAGCCAGGCATGCTTTTTATTGCTTGCCTAGTGCAGTAACTGAAGCAGAGCAGTTCTTCCCGAGTTGGGTGATTCTTCATGAATGTGGGATTTTTTTTTTGTTTGTTTTTTGAGTGGAAGCTGCTCACAGATAGCGGTGTACTCCAAGGGGCAGATTCTTTTTTCACGAGCAGTTTCGGCTGCTCTCAGGTATTGGGTTCCCTATTCGGGGATAACTACAGAGCAGGTTACATTAGGAGACTTCTCCCCTTGACTGTGTGCAGTCATAGCGCAGCTGCCACCTCTAGGAGACGGTGTACGAGCTGGCAGTTGGATTAAAGCTTTTTATTTACGTTGTCTTTATTGGGTCTGCTGGTTATTGGCACCACAGCATATTGGAGACCAGTCATATATTAAGAGATGCAAGACCACCTGCAGGATGAGACCCTCCCCATTAGGTTTTGACTGCCCTAGCTGTGTAATGCAATCAGACATGTCTATTTCGGTCATGCCTAGCCAAAACCCCGATCGAGCTGCACCTGCAGTACCAACTGGCAGTGGTAAAGCGGAGTTACGCAAACTCCTTATGCAGCTCTGAAATGAGCTGCTGACTTCTGATGTTCTGCAGACATCCCCTCCAACACACCCAACCCCAAGCCTGTCCCCTCCGGTCAAAAGGGGGTGGGGTTCTTGCAGGTTCGTTCAGGTGTGCCAGCAGAGTAATTCTGCTAACCAGATTTGTTGTAGTCACAGCTTTAACTACATGGACGGTCATGACGAGGGTACAAGGTGACACAGGAAAATCCTGATTCTTCAACACTGTGTCAGATGAGGAAGAAGAGCCCTCCAAGGAGGGGGAGTGGACTGAGCCCAAGAAAAGATTATGATCCCTTTCCTGTTTGATACAAAGTCTCTGTCTTGTCTTATAACTGAAGCTTGTTGGACATTGCAACTGAAGGAGGTGTAAGTCATGGAGTCTCTGGATGTCAGTCCCATTCTGTCCACTTCTTCCTCTGCACCAAAGTGTTTTGCAAACTTTGTGCACTGTGATCAGATTGTTGAACAGGAATGGGCTGGGATGGATAACCACAGGTATCCCCCAAGGCCGAGATGGGTGAGATGTTATCCATTCTTGGAGGAGAGCGCCCAGAAGAGGGAGTTCCCTCATTTGGCAGATAAGGCCCTTCATAAAGCACACAGTCATACCTTTTGAAGGTTCACTGGTCCTAACAGATATCCAGGAAAAGTGGGTAGACACCTTCTCCAGAAGGGCTTTTGCCTTGAATGGCATAAATCTTTGCACCTCATATACATCTTTCATGGTATTAAGAGCCTTGAACTCGTAGATCATGGCCCTGGTAGTTTAGTCCCTCCAGGATGGGAAGGAGCTAACATTTTGCAGCTTGTGTTCATGGCCTCCGCCTTCCTGGGTGATGCCACAGTGGATAATTTATATGTCATCATGCTTTGCTTATATTGTAGCAGTGATATGGGGTGTCCGACTCTGGCACTGAGTTGAGGAGTAGGCATCAAAGGCAAAGCTATTCCACATGCCCTTTGAAGGAGGATTATCTGAATCTGGTCTAGACTACATCTTGAAGGGTGAAGAGAAGAAGGGACGACGTTCATTGTCAGAACAGCAACAGAAGGCAGACTCTCTGTCAAGAGGGTGTGGAAGTGCACAGCAGCGGCAGCCCAGAGGAGGGTTTTGTGCCTTTTTTGGAATTTTGGAAACCAGAGTAGTAGATAGACCTATTCTGTGTTTAAGGGCAGTAGTAACACAGGATCTTACTTCGAGGGTATCTCTCATCAGGCCACACTTACGGAACTATAGCTGCCAGGCACTAGGACCACACACTTGTCTAGCTGGCAGTCTGTGAGGGTGCTGCCCACTCCTACGTTGCCCTGTCCTATAAGAGTGGGTGGCCACTGCGCCCTACTGTTATTTTCCTGTTGTTGACCAACACATTTCAGACTTCAGAGATCCACCAGCTTCAATCGACTGCCATTTCATCAAATTTCTTCAAAACTTCTACAGCTTTTTCTTTTTATTTCTCTTGCTGGTTTGTACCACTTTAGTTTTAAAGTAATTCTATTAGCTTTGATTATGCTGAACTCTGTCTCCAGAAACCTCCTTTAGAAAGTGTACCTGTGGAAAGATCCCAGAGAAGGACAACCACGAGACCATCTGCTGCCTAGGCCCGGAATAGGACACTCAGGCTTGTGTGATCTGCTGTGGCTGCTACCAGGCGGCGCCATGAGCAGACCTTGGAAACCTTTTTCTGCTAAAGCAGAAGGTTGCCCAGATGGAGACGGAGCTTCGGGCCAGGAGTTCCCCCGCTTCCCTGTGATGTCCTCTGGCTGGCAGCTCTCCAAGGCCCGGCACAAGTTGATGTGGAAGCACAAGCACCAAGGCAAGGACCATTCCAAGGAGAAACCCTGGTCCTCCTAGTCTTGCTTGCGGTCGCCGCTCAGGATGTCAACCGAGGTAGGGGTGACCTCCTTTGCCTTGTACATCATTTTCCCCTTGCAGGGCAACCGTTGGCAGCTCCTCTCACCAATATTTTGGTGGCAGGTGTCAGTTCCAGGGGCTCCAGTTCCCCACCGACCTTCTAGCACCTGCTGTTCAGGCCCTTGTTTCTGGTGCTGACTGTCGGGTGGCTGGGTTAGCTTGTCATCGACTGACTCTGCATTGGCGGTTGCTGGGGTGCAACCTACTCCCATGCCATTGGCCTCTGCCATTACTTTGGCTGCTGTCTCTGGCAGAGGGCCTTTATCCTCTCCAGAGTTACCCCAGCCCAAGCCGTGGTTGCTGTCTCCTCAGACGCTGGCCCATGCCAGGGAGCTTCCCCGCAGGCCTTGACCTGTTCAGCTGCCCTCCTCGGTCCTCCCTCAGCCAATGCCGATGCGCCTGACGCTGATAGCGGTCAACTTTCACACTATGCTTCACACCTTGTGGGACTTAATGCAGGCTAAACTTGCCCCTCTCCAAGGTCTGTCCCCACTGTGGCCTGCTGCACTAGACCCTTCTCCTCTTTCAGTTGGGCCATGGCCCGTGCCTCAGGATGTTTGGGGGCAAGAATATGATGAAGGGTATCTCCCTGATAGGAACACACCACCTGCCTGTTTCCGGATCTGGGGATTGTCAGTTTTGACCCCCTGTATGTGCCTTCAGTACATGGGGGCACTCCTGGATACTTCTCAGGGCATGGCCTTCCTGCCCCTGGACCAGGCAGATCGCTTTATAGCTCAAGCCTGCCTGCTATACAACAGCCACCATGTCTCCACCAAATCCTTCCTCCAGCTCTTAGGCCTGATGGCTGCAGCTATAGTCACAGTGCTTCTAGCCAGATTGACTGAGGATTCCCCAGTGGATACTGATGGTCCAGTGGTCCAATGGGATAAGAGTACTGATGACCTTGAACAGTCTGTTCCGGTCTCCTCTCCAGTGAAAAGAGTTCTGATTTGGTGGATGGAACCCAGCAATCTGTTAAGAGTGGTTCCTTTCCTTATTCCTTCCCCTCAGCAAATCTTACAACAGATGCTTCGGGTTGTAGTGGGGAGCTCACCTGGGGCCCCACCAAACACAAGAGACGCATGGTCCAAGTTGGAATCTTCTCCACATCCAGTGTCCTGGAAGTGTGCAATCCCTGGGTCTTCTGCTAGTGCAGACGGACAACATCAGTGTAATCCACTACATCAACAAGCAGAGGGGCATTCACTCGTACTCTCTCTGCCAGAAGCAGTGAATCTGGTATTGGGTTCTGGATTATGGTCTTGAACTGTTAGTCGTTCATGCTCCAGGTGTCAAACTCCTGGTGGACACCCTGAGCAGGTCACAGTCAAAAGCACGAGTGCAAGCTGCTAACCTCAGTAGTACAGAGCTGTTGGATAGGTGGAGTTTTCCAGAGTTGGACCTTTCTGCATCCCCACTCAACATAAAAGTGCCGTGTTTTGCTTGTCCGATCCGGGGTCTGGAGATCTTACTTCGAGGAAGGCTCTTGCAGCAGGCCACACCAGTAGGGCTAGGTAGTCAAGTAGCGGTACTACACAGAAAACTTCTAGCTAGCAGTCTGCCATGGGGACCATCTACTGCCAACGCAAGTCAGCCAACAGCCTAGCCTATAAACGTGGGCGGTCCCCCACACCTCCTTCAATTCTTTCCTGCTGTCAACCTGCGCACTTCAGACGTTATCGGGTGCCACTGCTTCTGTCACCTGCCATAATCCACACTTGCTGTGTTTTAATTTTTTGTTGTTCTTTAGTGTTGAACATCGACTTTTCGGTATTTTCATAATTTCTTCTCCACTAGCCTCGTCTTCCAGCCGCTCTTTGAAGTGTGCCTACGGCAAACAGGTCCCTGTAAAGGATGGTGTGTGTGTGTGTGTGTGTGTGTGTGTGTGTGTGTGTGTGTGTGTGTGTGTGTGTGTGTGTGTGTGTGTTCTGCCTAGGCCCCAGCCACAACACTGAAGTCTGCCAGTTTTGCCAAAAATTCAACCATGCCACTCTGGAGACATCTACAAACTTTGAAGGGCCATCTTTTTGAAGCAGCAGTTGGTCGTTATGGAAAAGGAGCTGCAATCTAGGAGCTCTTCAGCCTCGCCCACACAGCCCTCCAGGGCCTTTTCTCAAAAAGATAAATCTGTGAACCACAAACTCTGGGACTGGTCCGCTTCACGCATATGGTCGACATACAGTCGACCTTGATGGGGTTGGACTCTTCTGCCCCTCTGGGCTCCTCTTGACTCTGACCCCTCCCCATAACTGTTTTGGGTGGCGGCTCTTTGGGCAGGGGCTATTGTGTCCTGCTTCTCTGCCCCTGATGCCCAGGCCCTACTCTTCGGGCTCTCAGCCAGGTGGCGTGACCTGTGTTGGTTCATGCGGTGTTGGTTCCCTCAACATGTCCCCCATGCAGCACTGCATAGTTTGTTCTAGTAACTGGGACAGGCGTCGCCGCCTTCTAGGCAATGCCCTCAATAGGTTACCGCCATTCACTTCTCTCTGGTGTTGCCTTTGCCTCAGGTGTCTCCTTCCTGTCCGGTGCTTGCTTCTCCCGCTAGGCCTCTGCTGGTGGATCTTCCGCCGAGTGCTCCAGGCCAACGCCTGCTGGGTTGCCACCAGTACTGCCGCAGCCTATGGGCCTGACTTTCACTCCTGCCACAACCTACGCCACAGCCGACTCCTGTTGGGCCGACACCAGATCCTCGGCTGCCACCGGGTGGTCCGACACCGACCTTGCGGCCAGCGTACCCTTACCCGGTGCCCTCTGATCCTTATCCACAAGTGTATATTCTCCTGCCCCGGTGGACTATAGCGCCCTGTTCTCTGTGTGGTGCTCCTTTGTCCGGAGGCAGACCCCTGCTCTTCAAGGGCCACCCCTGGCCTCTCCCCACCATCCTTCCCAGGACCCGCCACCCCAGGATCCAGGCTGGACCTAGTGAATCCCGAATGTCGGTCCTCCAGGGCTCGACCCGATATCTGCTTAGGCTTGCTCAGGGATGAGTGCAGGCCACTGGCGTTTGCCTCAGATAGTGAGACTACTGGATGACTGAGTCTTCCTCTTCACCAGTGGAGTCCTCAAATGAGGATGACCCTCTCAAGGAGGTTCCTAAGATCTGTCTTTGAAAGAGTTCCTGCAGTAGGTCATAACATATAGGACTGCACCCCCTGGCGTCGGGACCACACAGCAAACTTCTTTTGCTAGCAGTGTCTGGCAGAGGAGCGCCCACTCATCACGTGACTGTCGGCGTGACCCTATATAGTGAGCAGTCCCCATGCCCACCTACTAGTTCTTTCCCGCCTTCGACCTGTGCACGTCGGACCTCGCGGTAAATGTAGCTCTGGTCAGTCGCCATTTTGAGTAAGTATCCTTTAATTTTTTTTTTATTTTTTTTTTTGTAAAATTAAATTTTCTTGTATGTCTTCACAAACTCGAACCAAAGTGTGAAGTCTGATCGGGTCTCTCTGGGGTGAACCTAAGCTCCGCCTTGTCTGTCTAAGCCAGACCACGACACTGGGGCCTGCCGGACTGCCAGCCCTTCAACCAGGCCACTCGCAAGCACAGGCAGCAGACCCTGGAAGCCCACCTCTTGAAATCGAGGATGGCCTTCTTAGAACAAGAGTTGCAGAAGCTGAGGGACTCTGCTTTTCACCCTCTTCAGACCTCAAAGAAGGCTACTTAGGCGTGGGAGCAGTTGGAGCGACAGGAAGGTCCTCCTCAGTAAGGCCCAGACAGACAAAGCTGCTACTCCACACTTCAGCTCTGGTCACAGTTCAGGCCTCCTCATTTTGCTTCTCCGGATCCACATCTACCTTCAAGCCCTTCCAGATGGGCTTGAAGACTGTTTTTTCGGCCGATAAGGCGCCTGCCATCTCCTCCGGCGGATGCCCAATTTGTAACGGGCAAGTCTGTCTCCAGCTCCTCCGGAGTCTGCAGGACCGCCGATAAGTCTGACTCCTGCCCATAGGGGGCCCACGTGGCACCCACCAGTAAGTCAGCCAGGGACTTGTTCTCTGCCCACGCGACACCATCGACTAAGTTGGACGTCTGAGCCTCTGACGTCTGCCTGGTCAAAGCTCGCCAGTCGGGGGCTACTGACGAAACACCAGACGCCCGGCTGAGCATGCTAACCTACTCTGGTCAGCCCTCCCACCAGGTTTCTAGAGGGCGGGAGCCATCCCAGCCGCCGTCCCTGGCGGCTCTTCCATTTTTCAACTCTCAATCCGGATTGGAGGGGGAAGAGGGTACCCTGGATGTGGTAACTCCTTCCCCACCTTCAGCGCTGGTTCCCACGCAGTCCCCCACGGGTTTCCCCCTTCTGAGGAGCCTGATGTCTGAGCCTGCCCCCTGAGTTGGATACTCTGTTTCTATCGGAACTTTCGTCTCCAACTTCGGAGGTTTCTTTGCCGGGCCCTGCGCCTTCAAAGCCTTTGATGCTGGGGACCTTGTTGGATGCCATTGGCAGTCTCCTGTCTACGCCACTGCCAGGGCCTTTACCTTCGTCCCTGACATCCATCTGCCAGACAGCAGCCCTGTCATCGGAGGCTCTGACGTCGAACAAGCCAACACAGGACACTTCAGATTTGCCCGCAGGCATGGGAGGTTTCCCGTTGGTGCTGTTGGCAGGGCCCCTACCGCTGCCCTGATGCCAGCTGGACTGACACCAGCCACGACGTCGAAATCGCTCATGTCAAATACGCTGGCGCAGGGTCCTTCAGTTTTGCCTATGGTCCCCGACTGGCCCTCAGATTACTCTGACACCCATCTGGCAGCTTCATCAATATCCGGACTACCTGACGCCGGATTACCATAAGTCGGACCAGGCGGCAGAATCCTTAGCACCTGATTTTACCATGGGTTGTCTTTGTCCAGGTCATAAGTGGCAGGGCTATGCCCTGCTCCTTTCCCAAGCTCAAGGGGGCACCCCTCTTCCCACAGAGGTGGCCCTTTCTTCCTTTCAGTTGCCTCACTCACCCCAGTCTCAGTCCCTACAGGACTTAGACTATTTTGCAGTCCTGCTGGCGAGGTCGGATCTTGGCTGGACCCTGCTCGGACACAGCAGGTTGCAGTGACCTCCTCCACCTCATGTTTCAGGTCCCCTGGGAACTCAACCAAGGTGCACATGGCTGGGGAGACTTGACAGGAAGTCACCTTCACAGGAGCCAATTCTCTGGATAGAGTAGAATCCTCTCTTTCGAGGCGGAATCATCCTCTTCATCTTTCAGGGATCTTTTTGGGAACACTGAGGTCGGGGGAGGATTTACTAGATCACCTCCCAAGGATCTCTTTCACAGAGATCTTCCGTATCCTACAGACTACCTATGACTGGAATATGGAGGTGCAGGACTCCTGAGCATAAATGCCTGGTCGAACATTTGGACTTGGCTGAAGCTTTGTGCCCCCCCCCCCAATGAGGATCTCACTTCGGCCATCTGGCAGTTGCCCTTTTCGGTTGAAGCCATACCCAAGACGGCAGACCGGACTTATCTCGCTCCGGAGGGTGCTCCTTTTTGGGTTCCTATCTGAAGGCGGACCTTAATATTTTAGCAGTAGCCCAAGATCCCACTCTACAGCCTACACACTCTGGAATCCCTCCTCCCGATAGGGAGTCTAGACTGCTAGATCACTTAGGGCGCAAAGTCTGTCTCCTCTACGTGTGCCTTGCACTCTTTGAATCACATAGAGCACATGGTATCCCATCAGAAAGCCACCTTGTCCCAACTGGAAACTCTCCTAGAGTCCATCGAGGACTCTGATCTAAGAGCTGAGCTAACTAAGACCATTCAGCTGTCCATGTTTTCCTGTAGGCACACTCTGAACAGCTTACAACTCCGTTGATGCCATTGCCTGCTCCTCTGCCACAGCAGTCTGCATCAGATTCCATGCTTGGCTGCATACATCTGCGCTGACTTCGGATGTACAGGTTACTGTACAAGGTGCCCCCTTTCTGGGGTCCCTACTGTTCGGGGGTAGCACTAAGGACATCCTTACGGGTCTGCTTGACAAGGGCAACATAGAAACATAGAATTTGACGGCAGTTAAGGACCGCTTGGCCCACCTAGTCTGCCCATTTTCCTACCTGATGGATAAGCTGCAGATCCATCTTGTGCATCAACCCTGTTGCAAATCTTTATCTACAAAGAGACATACTTTTTCTTCCAGTTCCTCTGCAACATCACTTATAAGTCCAATTTAATAGTAATAGGACATTTCTACCAAAAAAGGATAGAAAAATATTGCTGGAGAAAATTATATTTATTTTTTTTATGAGAGAACAATTGTACCTATGATTACAGTGCCTTCAGAAAGTATTCACCCTCCCCTTGGATTTTGTCACATTTTGTGATGTTGCAAACTCAAAATATATTTATATGGGATTTTTGTGTCACTTATCTACACAAATTACTCTGTCAAAGTGGAATGAAACTTCTGGAATTTTTTGTACATGTAATTTAAAATAAAAACCTGAAATGTCTTGATCAGTATTCGCCCCCTTTGCTGTGACACTCCAAATTGAGCTCTGGTGAATCCAATTTCCTTGTGAGATCACTCTAAAACTTGAATGGAGTCCACCTGTGGTCAGTTCAAATGGTTGACATGCTTTCAGAGGAAATACACCTGTCTATATAAGGTCCCACTGTTGACAGTGCATGTCAGAGCAGAAACTCTACCAAGAAGACCAAGGAGCTGTCCGTAGAACTCTGTGATAGAATTGTGAGGAGGCATAGATCTGGGGAGGGGTATAAAAACATTTCTAGGGTGTTGAAAGTTCCCAGGAGCACAGTCGAGTCCATCATTAGGAAATGGAAAGATTACGGAACCACCCAGACTCTTCCTAGAGCAGGCCGTCCTCCCAAACTGAGCAACCGGGCAAGAAGGACCTTAGTCAGGGAAGTGACCAAGAACCCAGTGACCACCCTGACAGAACTACAGAGTTCCATGGCTGAGATGGGAGAACCTGTCCAGAGGACAACAATCTCTGCAGCAGTTCACAGATGTAGCCTCTATGGGAGAGTGGCTAGACGGAAGCCACTCCTGAGAAAAGGCCACATAATAGCATGCCTGGAGTTTGCAAGAAGGCACATGGCAGACTCTGAGACCATGTGGCAAAAAATTATCTGGTCTGATGAAACAAAAATTGAACTCTTTGGCCTGAATGCAGAGCTCTATGCCTGGCGCAAACCGAACACAGCTCATCACCCATGTAACACCATCCCTACCATGAAGCATGGTGGTGGCAGCATCATGTTATGGGGATGCTTTTCAGCAGCAGGGACTGGGGCACTTGTCAGGATAGAGGGAACAATGCATCAGTCTGCAATAGACCTTGGACTGGGACGATGATTTACGTTCCAACAGGACAACGACCCCAAGCATACAGCCAAAGCAACACTGGAGTGGCTTCAGAACAAGAAGGTGAATGTCCTTGAGTGGCCCAGCCAAAGCCCAGACTTGAATCCCACTGAGAATCTGTGGAAAGACTTAGACTGCGGTTCACCGACGCTCCCCATCCAAGTTGACACAGCTTGAGCAAATCTGCAAGGAAGAATGGACGAAAATCCCCAAATCCAGATGTGCAAAGCTGATACAGACATACCCAAGAAGACTCAAAGCTGTAATTGCTGCCAGAGGTGCTTCTGCAAAGTATTGACTCGGGGTGAATACTTAAGTAAACAAGATATTTCAGTTTTTAATGTTTCATAAATTGTTACACAATAAAACTATTTTTGTCCCTTTAGATTATTGAGTATGCTATGTGAATGGGGGGGGATAATTTCAATGCATTAAAAATTCTGTTAGTAAGACAAGAAAATGTGACAAAATCCAAGGGGATGAATACTTTCTGAAGGCACTGTATAAATTCGGATGATTTTGTTAGTTTTTTCATTTTTAGAAAATAACCGCATTAGTGTTCTGAAGAAGGGACACCCAAGTCCTGAAATGTACATTAACATTTAAAAAAATATATAGGGGCAAAGTTAAGAATATGGAAATATTAATCTTTAAACATTGAAACAAATACAACAAACACAATTAAACTGTGGAAGTATGATGGAAACATTTATTTATGGAAATATAAAAGTCTCTAAAGAAGAAAAAAAGAAAATTGGTATTTTTCTATCTGTTTGGTTGATATGTCCTATTACTATTAAATTGGATTAATCAGTTCTGGAACTATAGGACTCTCCCATTCCTTAAGAAAAAAGTAAAACGGGAACTTATAAGGGGTCACCAAATACCTTCACAAATCAGCGTCACTTTTATAAAGACATTAAAAAGGACTGGTCCCAGTATCAAACCCTGTGGTACCCCACTAGTGACTTTCTTCACTGTGGACTCAGTTTACCGCTACCCTTTGCGTGTTGTTGTCCAGCCAACTTTTTATCCAGGCTACCACCTTGGGACCTGCGCCAAGGCTGGCTAACTTGTATATTAATCTTTTGTGTTGGACTGTATCTAATGCCTTGCTAAAATCTAGGTAGGCCATGTCCACAGCCCCTCCCTGGTCTGCTACTTTGGTCACCCAGTCAAAGAGATCTATTAGATTCGTCTGACACGACCTTCCCGCTGTGAATCCATTCTGCCTTGAGTCCTGTGCCCCACTATAAGTACTCGACAGTTCTTTCCTTCAGAAGTGATTTCATCATTTTCCCTACCACTGAGGTCAAACTAACTGGTCTGTAGTTTCCTGCCTCTGCCCTGCTCCCGCTTTTGTGAAGAGGAATCTCATCTGCCCTCCTCCAGTCCTCCGGTACCACCCCATCCTCCCATGATTTATTGGAGAGTAGTCAGTGGTGTCACTAGTTCTACCCTTGGTTCTTTTTTAATTCTTGGGTGAATCCCATCAGGCCCCATTGCCTAGTCCACCTTCAGTTTTACTAGTTCTTTCTTAACCCTTTCTTCTGTGAAGGGACTGGTATCGACCCCCGTATCCAGAGTGTTTTCTCTTGTTTAGTTTAGGTACCCCCCCTTCCTTTGTGAATACTGAGCAGAAATATTCGTTCCGCATCCCTGCTTTTTCACTGTTGCACTCTGCCCACATTCCCTCCCCTTTATTAAGCCTCAGTACCCCTCCTTTGGTCTTTCTTCATTCCCTAATGTACCTAGGGAAAAGGTCTTATCACCCTTCTTAAGAGTTGGCATCCTTTCCTCAGTTTGGGTCTTTGCTATTCTGACTGCCTTCCCTGCCTCTTTTTGCTTTAACTGATAAGGAAACACAGAAGGAGCAGGACGGAGAACCTTATTTTCTGAGTGCTATCCCTATGCAAGGCTGATTTCTTCTAGACCCAAGTTATATGGCCCTCATGGTCAAATATCAAAATGTTCTTTGGGACCAAGCCAGGAACCTGGTGCAGACTTTGCCATAGGACCCCACCAAGACTCATCCTGCCAGACTCTTGAAATCTGGCTCAGACATTGGCAATCACGTTTTCCGGGCTGCATATGATGCAGTGGATGCCGCCAGGCATGGGGCAGATGCTGGGGTCTACCTCCAGTGCCATTCTTGTCTGTGGGTATCCAGCTTTGCCTTGGACATGCAGTCCAGCATTTTGGATGCCCCCTTCCGGGGTGAATGTCTGAAATAAAAACCAGCCCTCCTTTATGGCCTTTCTTTATGCCCCCCCCAAACAGGTCTTTGCCAAGTGCCTGGCAGTAGTGGTGACTAATCTGAGATGGCAGGGCTTCTATGTGTTCCCATTCCTGGACGTTTTGGCTGCTAAGAGCCCCCTGCAGAGACCGCCTGGTTCAGACCCTGGAATGCACGTTTTGTCCTTTTCAGGCCTTGGGATCACTGTCAATCTGCTGAAGTCCTGCCTTTCCCCTTGCCAGTGCCTTCAGTACATAGGAGCAGTTCTGGACACCGGTCAGGGCAAGGCCCTTTTTGCCCGAGGACAGAAGGGAGTGACTGATGGAGCAGTCCTGTCTGGTTTCCACCAGTCAGGTTCCCATCAGTGTTTTGCTGCGGTCATTGCCACAGTTCCCCTGGCCCACTTGCATATGCGGGTTCCTTAGTGGACCTTGAGAGTCCAGTGGGACCAACTCATGGACGACCTGGAGCAGTTGGTCCTGGTCTCCGACCCGGTCCGGAGAGTTCTCTCATGGTGAGTGGAGCCAGCCAATCTTCTGCGGGGGTGGGGAGTCTCGTTTCTGCTTCAGATCCCCAGCCGGAGTCTCTTGACAGACTCGTCCGGCCTGGGATGGAGTGCTCATCTGGCCAATCGCCAGACCCAGGGTACCTGGATGGAATTGGAACAGGGTCTCCATATCAGTGTCCTGGAGATGCAAGCAGTTGTTTATGCTCTGAAGGTCTTTCAGACGCCTCTCTTCCCCGGTCCGATGGTGCAAATGGATGTGTATTACATCAACAAGCGAGGGGGACCCATTGTTATCCTCTCTGTCAGAAGGCGGATTGTGTCTGATACGGGGCGATCGAGCACGGTCTGGCGGTCTCAGCCGTACATGTTCCAGGCATCCAAAATTTCTTGGTCAACAGTCTTAGCCATTCAGTCATGGACTCGCTAGTGGGAGCTCCTAACGTTTGGCAAATATCTCTGACAGGTGAGGTTGCCCAGAGCTGGACCTGTTTGCATTCCCCACTCAATGCAAAACTGCCGCTTTTCTGTTCGCTTGATCCCTGGCCTGGAGTTTTCTGACGAGATGCATTGCCCCTCTCCTGGAAGGGGAGGTTTCTGTATGCCTTTCCTCTCTTCCCGTTCCTACAGAGGATACTGCTCATGCTTGTTAGAAGGGGTGGAGATGATTCTCGTAGCTCTCTTCTGGCCATGTCAGATTTGGTTCCCCTTCATGCAACAGCTGGCAGTGGAGCATCTGGTGCCTCTGCCCTGTGCACCAGCTTGCTCTCCCAGGACCAGGGCAACCTAGTCCATTTGGACCTCAAATCCCTGCATCTCCATGCATGGTTTCTGCAGACCTAACTATTGCCTGATTTGGGGTGTCCCCTAGGGTCTCGGACGTCCTGGTGGCTGCTAGGAAACCTTCCACCAGGTCCATTTGCACTATGAAATGGAAGTGTTTCACCCTTTAGGTGGCTGCTAACCATTTGAACCCTTTCACCTGCCCAGTGAATTGGGTGTTGGAGTACCTTCTTTCCCTTTTGGACTCCGGCTTGGGGTACTTCTCCCTCAGTGTGCACCTTTATGCCATCTCTGCATACCACGTACCTGTTGAAGGCAAAGTTATTGCCCAGATTGAAGTGTCCCGCACCTTCTTGCGGGGCATTTTGCTTCCCAAACCTCCCATTAGGGACCCAGTCCCTCAAATGCAGTGTCAGTGACTCTGTAGGTAGCACACTCACCTCCGAGGCCGGGAGATCAGAGGGCTGTGGATTCAGTTCCCACATATGGCACTTGGGTTAATATCCCAGTACTGACACTGTAGTGCAGCATGAGAGGGCTGCTGCACCTCTGAGGTGCCGTCTTTCGGATGAGATGATAAACCGAGGTCCCATCTGCCTGGACTGGTGGTAGTTCAGGCGGATGTTAAAGATGCCATGGTACTTATCGAAAAGAGTAGGGGAATTTCCCCCGTGTCCAGGCCAAATTTCCCTCTTTCACAAAAAATACCACCAACAGCTTAATCTGGTTCAAGGTCAGTTGGCATTCATCTGTCTCCCGGTCATGCCTGAAAATAGGCAGGATTTGTCTAGTGCACTTACCCGGTCAACAAAAAATAAATAAATAAAATTGGACCTAAACTTTGAGAAACTCGCTTTACCTCTTAGGATTCCAGGGAGGAACTTTTGGTGGATCAAGGGCCTACTTTCTTTGGGGCCCTTCTCCGCCTGATCTCTGAATCTACATGGGCCCCTCTGGAGCCAGTCCAGAAACGCGCTGGCTACCCACTCGCAGAGATCATTGACAAAGACAACTCCCCTGGGGTCGCCTTTCCTATTGCAGAGGCCATCTTAGGTTCCGCACTGGAGTTCTGGCAGTGTCCTGCCTCTTGTTCCTCTCCATTCCAGATAATCCACAAATATATGGTCCCTTTGTCCTGCTTTACTGAACATCGTTCTTCGGATGGTTTGGTGGCACTCAGTCTCCTGCTGTTCAGGCAACGTGGGCGATGTGGACAAGCCTCCTGAGTCTAACAAGCAGGACTACGTGGCCAAAAAGTCTGTGTAGCCTTGTCCATGGGCCTTCGGCAGGTGAGTGCCGCCTTAGTATGGCCGACTCTGCCCATGGCTTGTTGGGCACCTTGGATCACATCACATGTTTGCTGGCCGACCTTCAGACTTGCGTCAAGCCAAGGTCGTGCTCTTGCCAGGCAATGGCTCTGAATGGCTTTTGACATCTGTGACTTATGCTCCCGGTCAGTGGCTGCTGCTGTGGCTGTGTGCTGTAGGGCTTGGCTGTGGATCTCAACCATTACGGCCGATAACTCTGCACAAGTTGACTGATGTGCCTTCTTAGGTACCGACCTGTTCTGTCCTGGGGTAGATGGTTATTTCACTAGGCTTGAGAAATCCAGTGCTACCCTGAACTTCATCACCTCCACTCAGAAAAGGGCCAAGACAGAAAAATGCCTTCCAGTTTCAGATCTCCTTAGTCCTGCCAGCTGTCCCACGCCTCCCCCGGGGTGTCGGCAACAGCAGCCACAGTCCTGGTGACCCTGGTCAAAATCCTTACCCTCTGCCACCAGACAGTCTGAAAGGAGAGGGCTGGCAGCTTCCTCGACCAGTCCCTCTTGTCTCCTGGTCTGCAAAGTGACTAGTTGGGGGCAGCCTTTCCCCCACCTGTCCAGCCTACCTCAAGCCTTCCCATGGGGGATCAGCTCTGCTACTTTGCTTCCTTCTGGGCTGCCATTATGACAGACAGGTGGGTCCTCGAGGTGGTCGGCAACAGTCTGCCTCTGTAATTAGAGGCTTCTCCACTCGGCTGAGCCCATGCCCCACAGAAAGGCACAGTGCCCTTGAACATGGCGTCCGCCCTTTGGGAGGACATTTACCACCTCCGCCGCCTCCTCCTCCTCAAGGAAACGGTGGCCTGCATCCAGGATGCCATGCCCAGCCTAGGGTTTGTCAGGATACTTTCTGGTCTCAGTGGATAGGGGTTGGCACCTCATTTTGGGTCTGCACAACTTCAACCGATTCTTGCATCCTCAAGTTCCAGATGGTCAGTCTGAACCAGATCATCCTGTCCCTCAATTGGAACATGTGATTCTGCTCTCTGGGCCTTCAGGACACCACTTTCCACATCCCCATCTGCCCGTCCCACAGGTGGTTCCTCCAGTTCTGCTCAGAGGGGATTCTGTAAGAGTTCCTGGCAATGCCAGTCAGCCTCTCAACGCCCAGGGTTACCGGTGGACTTGGTGGAGAATCCTTTCTCCTTTGCCCACATTGTCTTAATGGACCAGTTGGTCTTGGTGACTCAGAAAATGTGGGAATGCCATCTAATGGTAGTTGGTCTCAGCCAATCTGCTACGAGGAGTCCCCTTTGTCTGCTTTGTCTGACTTTTACTCTGACTGATGCTTCCCTTATTGGGTGGGGTGCCCACCTGGGGTCCACGGGCTGTGGAACCCTGAGGAGACTCACTGTTGCATCAGCCTGCTAGAGCTCTGGGTGGTATGTCTGGCACTGACTGCGTTTGCTGCCCATGTGCAGGGTCAAGTCATTAAGGTCCAGACTGACAACACGATTGTGTACTGTCTCAACACACCGGGTGGTGCACACTTTCATCTCTGTCGGGAAGCCCTGTACATCTGGACTGTCATGTGCAGCTTGGACGCTGACCTTATGGCGAGTCATGTGTCCAGAGTGTCCAACCAGCGTGTGGACGCTGGGTGGATGAGGTGTTTCACGAGTGGTCTCTTTATTGGGAGGTAGCGGACTGTCTCTTTGCTCAGTGGGGCACTCCCCAGGTCGACCTGTTTGCTTCCAAGGAGAACACGAAGCTGAGGCTGTTTTGTGCCAGTACAGAACACTTCAGGGGGATGCCTTCATGACGCCCTGGACTTGGGGCCTTCTGTATGCCTTCCTTCCCTTTCCCCTGATTCACAGGGTATTGCTCAAGGCACGGAGGGACAAGGCGCAGGTGATCCTGGTGACTCTGGACTGGCCACACCAGTTCTTGTACCCTGTGTCACGAACACACTCCTGGGGTCTGGTCCACTGAGCTCACCATTCCCACCCTTAAGTGCAGTCCATGAAGGGGGAGGGAGATGGGGATACCCACCTTGTCCTGTAGAATGCTCGCCAAGGTCATGAGTGCACCTCTGCCATGAGGATCCAGGGTGTCCCTCTAGCTCTGGATAAGGGCACAATACCAGTCTCTAATTTTGTGGCCCAATGTGAACTGTTCCTAGGCTAGTAAACACAGGAGGAAGACCCAGGTATCACACACTCTTTGGGGTAGCAGCGTAAAAACCTGCTTTGGCCTTCTCCCTATAGGATATGCAACAGCCTGGTTCAAAATCTTTGTAGACTCTGATATTCTCCCTATTCTTCCAGATTCCATTTCAATTTGGTTGTTTATGATGACCCTCTCTAAGCAAGTAACAGTTGTCACAGATTATTAATAAACCTTCTACAGTTACATACAAAGTAGGGAATTCCCGCTGAGGTAGATATTCTTCAGAAAAACAGTTAAAACTAAAAAGAGAATAGTAACTTGGGTTACAGTATACAGGGGGGAAAAAAAAGGAAAAATGTGCAGTGAAACTCACTAAAACAGTTAGCTAGTCTGTGTGAGATATGAAGATTTCAAAGTCCAGAGAATTGCTGGTGTGCAAAATATTTTCGTCTTTCTGTAACAGCCTTTGGTTGTAGGGTAGTCTCTGTGCTGACAGGTGTTCTCTGTGGTCAGGAGAGGGTGCAAGCAAAATGGCCCTGAGTGTCTGTGCTGGAGAATTTTTTTATATAGAAGACCCACCCCCAGTCTGTGAATAGACTGGCCCTTTCATGTCGATGAATAGAGGTTGGCCTTTCTCTTTAGGCCACTAGGTGTCACTCTTGCGCTTCCCAAAAATCTTATTTTCCTGATAATCTTTGTGTCAGATTCTCATAGTTAACACAGGGTTTATAATCGTAACCCCTGTGGCCCATCTCTTTGCTGTGTGTCTTTGCAAAAGTACAGGAGAGGCTAGTCTACTCCCAACTCCGAGAATACCTAGAAATCCACCGGGTAATCTCACCATCACAGCATGGCTTCAGAGCTAAGCATGGGACGGATACTGCGCAAACTAAACTCTCAGCCGATGTCCTGAGCAATAATGACGCAGGGGTCAGCACAGGGGCGGTCTTTATTGACCTATCTAAGGCATTCGACTTGGTAAACCACAACCTCCTACTACAAAAATGCGCTCACTTGGCCTTGACTCTCATTCACTGGGATGGTTCAAGGTTATCTCTCTGGGCGCACTCAGAGGGTCAAGTGGGAGGATAAAGTCTCCAAGCTAGCTCCACTCAAAGAAGGGTACCTCAAGGGTCAATCCTCGGCCCCTTCTCTTTACACTGTTCATAAATGATCTGCACACACACTGCGGGGAGCAATAGCGTTATCAATCAGCGGATGATGCGGTCATTTACAAAGCTTCCCTACTTTACCGAGTTGGAGACAGCCCTCCAAGAAGACATCCTTCAGCTGGAGGACTGGCTCACTCTGAACAAAATGGTTCTAAACACCAACAAAACAAAGGTAATGCTCTTTGGTCCTAGATCCCTGGGATCTGAGAGGGCACATCTTCTACAACTCCAGTCCAGGGGGGGTACAAAACTTGAGGTGGTCTCCTCTACCAAATACCTTGGACTTACCCTGGACCAAGGCTTCACACTAAAAAATCACGTAGACCAAATCACCAAAGCCATCCATGGGAAACTTGGAATCCTTTATAGACTAAGGACCAGATTATCCCTGAAGCTAGGGTAGCCATTGCATAGCGTACTCCTCCCAAAGCTCACCCTCGGCCCCCGATTCTCAGGCGTGGCCGTGACTGAGTTAGGGAGGCTACAGACCTGCCACAACAAAATAGTCCGCTTTGCCACTATGTCACACCGAGGACTCACCACTGCGAGGCCCAATCTAGGCTCAGGTGGTGCGTCTCTGGAGCTTCGCCTCTCCTACTCAACCCTCTGCCTTACATTCAAGCTACTGGGTCCCACACCTCCCCCAGCCTGAATGGTCTCTGTCAGGGTGAAACCCAACCCACGGTGCCTGCGCTCATCAGGCCAAACTCTCCTCGTGGTTCCCAAGACCAGGACAAAAGCGGGTCCAGGTCCTTGCATACACGCCCCTTCCACCTGGAACAACCTCCCTTGGAATGCGGGAGGCTGGGTCCGTCACCAGCTTCGGACAAAGCTCAAGGATCACTTGCTCATCAGGGCACATGTCTTTGTTACAGGACTTGACCACGTACAGCCATCCGGGTAGCTCATCAGACCCGACCTTAAATAGCCTACTGGAAGCATAACAGACCTCCCCCTAAGACAGGGTGCACTTTGTCCCTCTCATCCCCCTTCCAGTATGCCCACAACGAAGCTAACCCCAGGTCTTTAGCTTCTGCTTCTCTACCAGAGCACTTCAACCTAATTCACTAACCTGGGATGAATAACGGTCTCATTATGTGTAACCTCTATGTCCTTACTGCCTGCATGTTGTACATTACCTGCCGCCTGTATACCTATGTATTTCTTACTGTTATACTTTACAATCACATGACTGTACTGATCCGTTACCTGTAATGTTGTTGATTCACCCCGGGTCGCCCCTGAAAAAGGGACCTCCGGGGCCCAGTGGGCCTACCCGGTCATCAAAATTCAATAAATAAATAAATAAGTGGAATTTCACACAGATATGTTATATTGACAGAATTTGTGGGAATCTATCCCTAGGCATGGTATGGTTTTTTTCACACGTTCTGTTCACTGCTCTGACTGGCGAGATGGCCCGTCTTCGTTGGCATTAGCCGATCTGGCCCTGTGGGTAATGATCATATCTTTGTTTTCCCCATCTGTATCAGCTGCACCAGGGGGTTGTGATCGGATTGTACCTCAAAGTGCCTCCCATAGAGGTACGGCTCGAATTTCTTCAGGGTCCATACCAGTGCAGGGTAATCCTTTTTGACTGGAATAGGCCTGTTCCCGGGGAAGCAACTTTTTGCTAAGGTACACTATTGGATAATCTTTCCCTTGATTAGAGGTCTGACTGAGGACTGCTCCAATCTTCACATCTGAGGCATCTGTCTGGACTGTAAATGGTTTGCTGTAATCTAGACTGGCCAACACAGGGGCACTGCCCAGTGCCTCTTTTAGCTGTGCGAAGGCTTGTTCACAGGCTGGCTCCCATTTTACCTTTTTGGGCATTCTTTTCTTTAGCAGGCCAGAGAGGGGAGCTGCCAGGGTACTGTAATTAGGTACAGACTTTCGATGGTACTTGGCGGTCCCTAGGAAACTCCGAACCTGGCAGTCCTTGGGGGAACTCCGAACCTTCTTCTGGGTGTCAGGCCTGGGCCACACATCTATCGCCTCAATATTGGCTTGATTAGGGCGGAGCTGCCCCTGCCCTACTACATGTCCTAGGTATGCCACCTCCGTCATGGCCACCTGGCACTTTTCAGCCTTCACAGTGAGCCCAGCCCTCTGTATCCTGCCTAACACTTCCCTCAGGTGGGACAGATGTTCCTTCCAGTTGGCACTGAAGATGGCAGTATCATCCAGATATGCCACTGCGTACTCTTCATTGCCATATAACACCTGGTTGACCAACCTTTGGAAGGTGGCAGGGGCATTCTTCATTCCAAGAGGCATTACCCTGAACTCTAATAATCCTGTTGGAATGACGAAGGCCGATCTCTCCCTAGCTCTGGCAGTTAACTTCACCTGCCAATACCCTTTGTCAAGTCAGTGGTGGTAAGATATGTTGCCCTTCCCAACTTGTCCAGTAGTTCATCCGTCCATGGCATTTCGTGGGCGTCTGACTTCGTTACTGCGTTGAGTCCACACAAAAGCGAGTAGAGACATCTGGCTTGGGAACAAGGACTACAGGTGAGGCCCAGGGGCTGTGGGTTTTCTGGATTACTCCTAAATCCAGCATTTCCTCCACCTCTCTCCTAATGTCCTTTAGGATGGCCTTGGACACCTGGTAGGCTGTCCGCCATATGGGTGCTTGCGCCCCCGTGTCTACAATATGTGTCGCTAAGGGGGTTGGGCCAGGCTTGGCCATAAACAAAGAGGCAAAGTCCGCTAAAACCTCCTTCACTTCTTGGGTCTGTTTCAGGGTCAACTGGGGTGACAGTTTGATTGCCTCCACAGAGAACTCCTGCTTGCTTTCCTTCAGCAAGTCCAGTAGGGGGTATTCTTCGTCAGTCCCTTCCCCAGGACTACACGCTGCAAATAACACGTCTGCCCTTTTTGCATATGACTTCATCATGGTGACATGGTATATTCTATGGCTATGTCTCTGAGCAGTTCTGCAATATAGTTCACGTCATTAACCTGTTGGACTAACTTGTATGGTTCCGCCCACCCGGTCTGCAGCTTATCCTTCCGGACCGGAATTAGGACCGTGACTTCCTGACCTACACTGTACTAGCGAGCTCGGACTCTGGTCATACCAGACCTTTTATACTTCTGCTGGGCGGCTGACAGGTTGCCCATGGTTGCTTCCATGAGCTCCTTCAACTTTTTCCCTAAACTTCAGGACATATTCCACTATGGGAGTTCTCTGAATGGCATGCTTGCCTTCCCAATCTTCCTAGATCAAGTCTAGGGGCTCACGCACTAAACGTCCATATAAGAGTTCGAAGGGGGAGAACTCTGTTGACTTTTGGGACACCTCCCTGTGTGCGAACAAAAGGTGGAGAAGGTATTTCTCCTAGTTCCTCCTGTGCTGCTCAGCTAATGCTTGGAGCATCAATTTTTTTTTTTTTGTTCTTTTAACCATTAAACCTTTCCACAAGCCCATTTGCTTGCGGGTGATAAGGTGTTGTGCATCTCTGCACCATCCCACGCTTCTCCCACAAACGCTTCATCAGGCCTGACATGAAGGTAACCCCTTGATCAGTGATGACCTCCTGTGGGAACCAGACATGGGAGAAAATCCCTAGCAAGGAGTCTGCTGCTTTGTCTGTCCTAAGTGATGAAAGGGCAAGCACTTCTGGGTATCGGGTTGCATAATATACCGCTGTCAGGATAAAACTCTTCCTGGAGGAGCTTGGGGTGCTCAGAGATCCACAATATCAGTTCCTACCCTCTGGAATGGCTCCTCCACAATGGGCAAGGGAATTAGGGCAGCTTTAGTTTTAAACTACCTGCCTTCCTTATTTGTTGGCACCAGTGACCAGACCTGCAATATTCCTTCTCCTGTTAGGTGATGTTGGGCCAGTAGAAATCCTGGGCCAATCATGCATGGTGCTCGCGATTCCCAGATGCCCGTACATGGGGATATCGTGAGCAATCTTGAGCAACCACTCATGGTACCGCTGGGGACGACAAGCTGCTTGCCCATCGCCCCTCCCTCTGTCCTTACGTCCTGCGTATACAGCAGCCCATTGTCTCAGTAGACTGTCTCACATCACAGCCGTCTGCCTCGTCAAAGTAGGATCAGTCCTCTGAGCAGCTGTGAATTCTTCACATTTTCCCAAGGCGTGGGACATGTCCCCTTCAGTTCCTAAACTGGGGTCCATAGCTGTAGCATCAGGGCATTCAGGGTCACTGCCATCCCTAACCTTCTGACCATTTGTTACCCCTCCCTCCTTGGAGTAACCTTTTGTAGCTGTTTTGTGAACTGCTTGGGGAAGTCCTACCTCCCTTTCACTACTTCATTTCAGGAGACACAGCTTTGGGAACCAGCCTCCCATTGTTTTCCACAGGGGCTTCTATGGGATTGAGGGAACTGCAATCTGCCTTATCCGTCTGACTGGGGGAACCCACACACACACACACACACACACGCGCACACACAACTCCCTCCTGGAGATTGTTCCCTATAATCACATCCAGGGCACGGTTGTCTGCCATTGCCACCTTTTGGATCTTCTCTCACCCCAGTCCTAGAGAACACTAGCAAGTGGCAGTTTTCTCCTCCCAGTGAATCCCCTTACTGTTATGAACTGATTAGGTATAAGCTGTTCAGGCGCAACCAAATCTCCTTTTACTAAGGTAAGAGATGCCCCGTGTTCCTTAATCCATGGGTCTGCACCCCATTTGCAGTAACAGGGTGTATGTGCTCCCTCAGGTTTATAGGCATGCTTTCAGGGTTACACAGTGCACCCAACTCTGTTTGAACCTCACTTTACCTGCTTTGTGTCCTTGTTTGAGGACACTGTCTAGCAAGATGCCCATGCTGTTTGCAGAACCAGCAATCGTCATTTCTGTTATCTGATAAATCCTATTTTGTAATCTGGAGCATCTCTCTTCTGTGGAGGCAGTGAGGGTTTTACTTGCCTTGAAGGTGCACTGTGCTGCCACACCTGCCCCACTCCCTTTCAGAGCAGGTCTGTCCTAGCATAGCGGTCCGGAAGCTCTGCAGCCTTCTGCACTGTTTTGTGGTCTCGGTCCTCTAACCAGGTTTTCATACTTCTGGAGCAATTCCAGAGCTAATCTCCTCAATTTTCTCTACAGAGTTTGCTTCAACTCTCTCCCACCAGCGTTTCAAAAACTGATGTTGCTTTGTGGAGAGTTCCTCATAGCTCATGTCATAGCTTCTCCGAAACTCATCACTGGTTTTTTTTTTTTCAGGCATTGTCATACTTTTTAAGCAATGCAGCTTTAAGTTTCTCATAATTACTACTGTCCTGATTGTCATTTGGTCTAGTGCCTCATGCCCTTTTCCAGTAAGCAGTGGGGATAGTGGAAAACTCCAGGACTCTCTGGGTATTTTGGCCAGGATACAGAACTTTTCAAATAAAATAAATACATTATATAAAAAAAAAAGGCATTCATATTCTCCCCCTCTTTAAATTCAGCTGTTAATTTAGAATTTAATTTGTACCCCTGTCACTTACCTTCTCTGGCGCTGGTCGTTGGAGTCTTAGCTTCCCCAGTTCGAATTACCTCTGACACACTTTCCTCTCAGCCTCTCTCTGAAGCTTTTTTCCTTTTACTTGGCCTCTCTCAGATGCTTTTCTTTTTCCTGCATCTCCAGCTCAAATTTCTGTGCTCGAATTCTCTCTGCTGCTGCTGGGATTCAAGCCTTTTTCTGCTCTAATTCCAGCTCCAATCTCTCAACTCTAGCTGCAGCATGATCCCTTCCGGCTCCAGCTTTGTGGTGAGACTCCCCTGGCGCTGTGGCTCTGGGTTCCCTCTGGTCTCGCTGTCCTTCTCTCTGGGACTGGACTCTGCGATGTCCCTTGGCACCCCATGCCCAAAGTCTGGTCCCTTTCAGTCACCGGCTGTGACTCGAGGTCCTGGGCAGTTGCTTGCTCATCGGCTGCCACAAGAGCCTCCATGAGGTGCATTTTGGTTTGCCCCTTGCACTGAACCCCTCTTTCCTGACACAATTGCTTTATGTAGTCTGCAGTGTATTCACTGTAGATGAAAACCATTTTCTTCTCTAACTACTGCTACACTAGTTTTTCACCTGAGGGGGGAAAAAAAACAAAATGGGGAACTTTATACTGTAACCAAATTATGTATTTTTTTAATCTCGGCCCCGATTTGTGTGAACTGTTTACAGTTTCACACTGGGCTCTAATCCAGCTGTTATGCGTGTGCCACCAGTATCTCGAATCGCAACAGTATGCAACCAGATCTCTCTGATCCCAATGCTGCTCACCAGATCTGTATCGAACCCACTTCTGGGGGGGCAGGTCCTCTGAGCTCACAGTACCCCCCCTTAAGTGCAATCCGTGATTGAGGGGAACAGGGATACTCTCCTCATCCTTTAGAATGCTCTCCGAGGTCATGACTGCACCTCTGATATGAGGATCCAGGGCGTCCCTCTAGCTCTGGATAAGGGCACAATACCAGTCTCTAGTCTTGTGGCCCAATATGAACCCTTCTTTGGCTGTTACACACAGGAGGAAGACCCAGGTATTGCTCTCTCTTTGGGGTAGCAGCGTAAAAACCTAATTTGGCCCTCTCCCCTACAGAACATGTAACAGCCTGGTTCAAAATCTTTGTAGACTCTGGTATCTCCCTATTCTTCCAGTTGTCCCTTCCAGACCCCTTTTCAATGTGATTGCTAATGGTGGCCCTCTAAGCAAGTAACAGTTGTCACAGGTTATAAATAAACCTTCTACAGTCACACATACAATATAAGGAATTATCGCTCGGACAGATACTTTAGAAAAACAATAAAATACTTGCATACGCTTACAACTAAAAAGAGTAATTTGGGTTACAGTATACAGGAAAAAATGGAAAAATGTACAATGAAACGCACTAAAACAGTTAGCTAGTCTACCTGAGGTATGAAGATTTCAGAGTCCAGAGAATCACTGGTTTGCAAAACATTTCAGTCTTTCTGTAGTGGCCTTTGGTTCTTAGGCAGTCTCTGTGCTGATGGGTGTCCTCTCTGGTCAGGAGAGGGGCCAAGCAAAATGGCCCCGAGTGTCTGTGCTGGGGAGTTTATTTAGAAGACCCCACCCCCAACCAGTCTGTGAATAAAGACTGGCCTTTCCATGTTAGTGAATAAAGGTTGGCCTTTTTCTTTAGGCCACCGGGTGTCACTCTTGCGCTTCCAGAAATCTTACGAACGTACGAAATTTGGCAGCAGAAAAAGGCCATTTGGTCTAGCTAGTCTGCTAGATATTGCGGCTAGCAGCCCTGTTCTGCAGCTGCCCTCCCTCCTCACCCCCTCCCTCTATCCTCCCTCTTGCCCTGTCTCAGCCCCTTTTTAAAGCAGCCCACTGTTTTTACAGGTTACCACCTCAACTGGTAATGCGTTCCACCCTGCCACCACCCTCCCTGTAAAGTGTCTCCTCACTTCCTCCCGAACCCCCAAATCTCATGTTTAGTGTCCCTCCCCACCCTTATCCTGAATAGCCCAGTACCAGTCTTGTTTATCCCTCTCGTACTTGAATGTCTCTATCATATCCTCTCTGTTCCTCCTCTCCTCCAGTGAGTACATATTCAGTTCCTTTTGCCTACTCTCATACGGTAAGTCCCCCAGTCCCTGGATCATCTTGGTTGCTCTGTGCCAGTAATTTAATGTCCCTTTTCAGGTACGGGTGCCAGTACTGCATGCAGTATTCGATATGAGGTCTAACTAATCTATACAGTGGCAGAATTGCATTCACTTTTTTTTTTTTTTTTTTTTTTACTGCGGTCTTCCTACACTGTGCAGAGTTGTTCATTGATCCCGTGATGACCACCCTCAGATCCTTCTCCTCCTCAGTCTCCGCCAGCCGCACTCCCCCTAGTTGCTAGTTTCTCCTTGGATTTCTTTGCCCCAAAATGCAGTACCTTGTACTTTTTGGCATTGAACCCCAGCTGCCAAGTGTCCGATCAGGTCTCCAGCTTTTTCAGATCTTTCTGCAAACTCTGCCACCCCTCTGTCATCCACCATCTTAATTTTCCTGATAATCTTTGTCAGATTCACGTAGTTAACAGAATTTATAATCCTAACACCCTGTAAGTAAAATTTCACACAGGTATGCTATAAGGATGTGCTTGCTTTTTTTTTTTTTTCTAGTACCTCACAGAGGCCTGTTGCAAGGATCTGGCCTGGCTAAAACACCCTGGGCTTTTGAACTGGCTAAATTTAATTGGTTATAAGGAAGATCCTGTAAGTTGTATGATTATACAGTACAAGCTGACTTTATTACTTCGGTTTCCCTTGGCCAGTTAACATTAGAGGAATACTCTTTGATCGGCTGTCCACAAACTTTTTGACAAGAACTTGTCAGATTCCTGCAAGCAAGGCTGGCCTTGTAGGTCAGAAGAAAGTAAAACCCCTTTTTTTTATTTTTTTTTAAATTTCTCAGTGTTCCTTTGCTGGCACTGACATGTACATTTATATAAAAATTACATAAACATACAACAGAATAATATCTACAAATAAGGGCTAGCAGTGGGGTAGCTCGCCACACCCTGATCTCTGCCTCAGCAGCAGACCTATGTGGTGTCTTTCTCTCCACCCGGGTCTGTGTTCATGCTCCCAGGAGACTGTTCTCCATCCAGAACTTCAGTCCCTGCACCTGCCAGCCTGGGTGTTTCTGACAAGGTCCTCCATGTTGTTGAGGCCTCTCGGAAAGAGGTGACTCGCAAGTGCTACACCTTCAATTGGAAAAGGTGTTGCCAGGGCAAGGCATTGGACCCCTTGTCCTGTCCAGTGGCAAGCATCCTGCAGTACCTTTGGTCCCTCTTTCAGCTGGGCCTTCGGTTGTCAACCCTTAAGGTGCACCTGGCCGCCATCTCTGTACAGGGTGTCGGCCAATGGGTAGAAGGTGACACAGGAGAAGGTAGCCTGATGCTTTATAAAGGCCTGGACCACTTGTCCCCGCCAGTGTGTGAACCACCACCACCACCTTAGAACATATTGATGGTTTTGGCTGTGCTCATGGGCAAGCCATTCAATCCCATGCACAAGTGTGAGAGATCACACCTGTTGTGGAAGACCGCCTTCTTGGTGGCTCACCTCCGTCAGAAGGATCGGTGAGCTCCAGGTGCTCTTGGTGGAGTCTGTTTATCTGGTCTTCCACAAGGACAAGGTTGTCTTCCACCCCAACCCGAAGTTTCTGCCGAAGGTTGTTTGAGTTTCAGCTTAACCAGGTGATCAGTCTCCCGGTGTAATTCACCAACCACACCTCTGACACAGAGTACAGGCTCCATACTCTGGACCCATGGTGAGAGCTTGCCTACTAAGGAGCGTACATCTGGAGTTCGGGGAGAGGTTTGCCGGCTCTCGTCATCTACGCTGAAGCCGCACCTGGCAGACTGACAGCTAAGCGGATGTGGATGGTTTCCTGTATCAACCTCTGCTGTAGGTTGACTGGTAGGGAACCCTCCCATAGGGCTTAGGGCTCATTCCACCATACATACTGCTGCCTTAGTGGGTGCTTCCTGGGATGTCCCTATCTAGGAGATCTGCAGGGCTGCTACCTGGAAGTCGGCACACACCTTCATCCCCCATTACTAAATCAACCTCGAGTCACGCTGGGATGCTGGTTTTGGGGCCTTTGTTCTCCAGTCTTTTTCCCAAGTAGGGGGTTGTGCGTGCCTGGCCCCCTTCATCTCAGGAAAACTGCTAGGTGTCTGCTAGAGTGTGGATAGTACACCATATCCACACCCCTAGGAAAATGTGAACTTGCCTGTGACTGTAGATCTTCCACAGAGTGGTCTCTTACAGTACGTAATACTTTTTGAGAATCCAGCAGAGGTCACTGTGGTGCACAGCAGTTCTTCTAGCAGTTTTTCACCAGGGACCGCCAACACGTCATCAGGTTCCCGTTTCCTATATAAGTGTTGGCAGTCTCTGGTATCCTCGGTTCATTTTCCCGCCGTCTCCAGCTCGCACAGCAGCTAGTGCAACTTCTGTGTAGCAGTCATCAACGGGAAACTTGGAACCAAGACTAACGTCTACGGATTCTTCAAAGAAACTAGCTTTATTTCATTCCTGCCGTTGTGGTAGGAAAATATACTGCTTCGACAATCACATAGGTTTTGTATAGTGTCTGGGACCCACACATGACACCAATTCCTGTAGTTTGTCAGGAATTTAATCAGGCAACTCGTCTGAGTGTTGCTTGAAATGAACACCTTTTGATGGAGCAGAAGATCTCTCTTTGAGAACCAGGATGCTTGTACCAAGGGCTTCCCCTCTTCTGGTTCTCGTTCCTGGCAGAAAAAGGAGAAACCCTCCTGACACTCCCTGTCTCGTCACCAGTTGACTGCCATGGTTTCTGGTGTTTCTTAGTCGATTGGAGTGTCATTCAAACACTTCTTTGTCAACGAGGGCTCATACCCTCTCGTCGATGGTGCTTTCAAGTGCTTTAAATGCTGTTGAAATAGTGACTGCTTCATCGATGGAGGCTTATACCCTCTCGTCGACAACTCTTTCCAGCACTTTGCATGCAGTTAAATTTAGTTTTGCTCTGTTGATGGAGGCTGCTCTCCTGTCGACTATATCTGACAATTTAAGTGAAAATAACTCATTTTCCCCTGCGGGCTCATTGACAAGAGCCTGCATTCCGCAGGGGAAACATATGGCTTATGTCTTATTGATGGCGCCTCCACCTACACAGGTGGCTTCTTATAGGGGTCAGGTGGACTGAGATCGATACCCTGGTCTTTACCACCCAGGGGCAAGTCCTACTCATACTACACTTCCCATTCCCTCTATCACCCCCCCTCTTCCCAGGAACAGGACCTTACCAGCATAATCAGACAGGTCTTGCATGCCATGTGGCATTCTCAGTTCTCTGAAGAGCTGGGTGATCCCACCTGATCTTCTCTTCCTCCTCCGCCTAAAAGATTTCATAACGACAGGGATACCATGCCACCCTGGTCTCCTTCTCCATTCATAGAGAACTATTTGTCAGATGACCAAGATTTGCTGCCTGATTTGCGGTGATCTTGAGGATGAAGAGTTTCAAGATTTGGATTTTCCTAATCCTGAATCCCCCTATTTTGAAATCTTCCCTGGATGAGGATCTGCCTCTCCCTTCGGCAGCCTCACCCCCTGACGACCTGACCTTTAGTGAGACGATGGCTCAAATTCAAAAGGTCATAGCCTAGGATTCTCCACTACTGAACGTGACAAACTTGAGGATATGGCAGAATATCTTGGAATTATCTAAGAAGCCGGTCTTGGTGATTTCCCCCCACTAATTCCAACTTACCAGACTGCCATGCTGGCTGCTTGGCATCAGGCTCTTCTGGATCACCCTTTTCTGTCTAGTATTCCAGAGTAGATTCTGTGGTCATTACTGCCGCTCATGACTGTACTGAAAACTTAAGCACGCAGGCTCCTTACCCCCGATGGGAATCCTGAAGAATTGACTATGGAGAAAGAGTATTTTCCTCAGGTGCTAGGAATATGAGAATCCTGAGCTATATGGGTCATATGATTAAATGTCAGCATACCCTGGGGTCCTCTGCCATTGAACTTATCAGTAAACTCCCTCCTTCGCAGGACAGGGATAAATTATTGGCTATAGTGACTACTAGTAATTCTATCTCCCGTCACCTTCTCTGGTCTGGATGTGATGCCGTAGATACCTCAGCCTGACTATCGGCCACTGGTCTCGCTCTCTGTCACCATGCCTGGCTTTGCGTTTCAGGCTTTTCACCTGATATACAACATAAAGTAGCTAATGCCCTCTTTAAAGGGTCTAAGCAGTTTGGATCAGGTACTCAAACTTTACTAGATAACTTACAGGCATCAGGCAGGACCCTCCATACAGTACATGGCATGTATCATACTCCAGCTACAACCTACCGTACTCAGCATTCCTTTTATTCCAAAAGAGGACTGTACAGCAGTAATAATAAAGGAGGCTTTCGAGGTCGTGCTCAATCCACCAGAGGCAGCACCTGTACCACCTGGGGTGCCCGCTTCCACCCTTCCAGTGGAGCTGCGCTCTCTTCTCCCCCGACCAGGCCTTGGAGGTTGCAGGGGGTTATTTTGCCCTCCATTTGAAGGCATGGCAGTCTATCACTTCCGATAGTTGGGTACTTTAGATTATCCAGAAGGCTCATACTCTGGAGTTTCTCCCACCACGCCCTTGCCCTCTACGCAAGATTCATTATCCTCCAAATCATATACCCCTCCTACAGGAGGAAGTGACGGCCCTTTTGACCAAACAGGCCGTTGTGCTGGTGCCCCTTCTGGAACATTAAACTGGGTTTTACTCCCACTTCTTTCTGGTGCCCAAATGGACAGGAGACTTCAGGCCTGTACTGGCTCTCAGACAAGTGAATCTTTACATTCAGTACAAACTATTCCACATGATCTCCTCACCTGCCATCATGCTGATCCTAAAACAGGGTGATTGGCTTTGTGCCCTGGATAGGAAGGATACGTACCTTCATATTCCCATTCACCCTGCCCACCACAGATTTTTGCGCTTCTGGGTCAAAATTACCAGTTTTGAACACTCCCTTTCGGTCTCTCCTCAGCCCCCAGAGTGTTCACCAAATGCCTAGCGGTGATAGCAGCAGCCTCAAGAAGAGAAGGGCACTTGATCTTTCCATATTTAGACGATTGGCTAATAAAAGCAGACTCCTGAGTAGCTATGTTCGCCTCTCTGGATGCTACCTTGAAAAAGTTCTCAGAGCTGGGAATCGCGGTCAATTGGCCAAAGTCAAGTCCAAATCCGACAGTCTCTCCAGATATAGTTACAGCCAGGGTTTACCTCCCGCCTACCCGGCAGGACACACTTATAGCTCTGGCATTAGATATACAGACTCGGAAAATAGTCGCAGCCAGATGAATGCTGAGCCTTCTGGGTCACATATCCGCTGCCATCCCTATGGTGGCATTTGCCTGTCTCCACATGAAACCTCTCCAGTGGACCCTCCAGAATCAGTGGTCCCAAAAAACAAGACAGTTTGAAGACAAAATCAGGGTCACTCCCTCTCTGAATTCTTCCCTGACATGGACAATCAGAATCTGTCTGAATCAAGGAATGTCTTTCTGCGCCCCCCCCCCAAAAAAAATATGCAAACATTGACCATGGATGCTTCCCTACAGGGCTGGGGAATGCACTTCGTTCCTTATCAGACTCGAGGCCAATGGCCAGCTTCTCCCCATCTGTCTCATATCAGTCTCTTAGAGATGAGTGGTCTTTCTAGCTCTCCAGGCATTCCGGACCTATCTCAAGCCAGGATCATTACTGATCCAATTGGACAATACTGCAGTAGTGTGCTTCCTCAGTAAGCAAGGGGGGTGCGAAGTCTCGCACCCTATGCATAGAGACCCTTGCAGTTTGGCAAGAGGCCATACAGTAACAACTGACGCCAACAGCAGTCCATCTATCGGGAAATTGCAACCAGTTAGGCAACTGGCTGAGTCGCCAGTCCACAACTCACAAACGGACACTTCACGAGCAAGTGCTCCAAGAAATCTTAAACTTATGGGGCACCCCACAGATAGATCTGTTTGCCTCCCCAGAGAATTACCGTTTTCCCAGGTATTTTTCCATTATCCTGAACAGAAAGGAACAATCTATAGATGCCCTGTCCCAACCCTGGACAGTCTCTTCTTATCTGCTTTCCCCCGTCCCTATCCTGCAATGGACTCTACTGAAATTATAGTTAAAACCGGCCACGCTGATTATCATAGCCCCAATGTGGCCTCGCCAGACGTGGTTTCCCTTGCTTCTACAACTGTCAGTCCGGGACCCCGTCCCATTGCCGATCAGGCTAGACCTCTTGACTTGGTGTCACGGGTCTCTCCTGCACCCCAGCCTGGAGGCTGTACACCTTCACTCTTGGCTCCTGAGGACACTTTCGTAACTGTCTTACAAGTGTCCTCTCCTGTTGCCAATATACTTTTGGCTCCCCCAAACCAGTAACAAGAGCAACATAAAATTCCAAATGGAAACGCTTTTCCATATGGTCAACCTCTCAATCCTTGGACCCTTATTCTTGTCCACTGAAGGTTCTGGACTACCTGGCCTCACTATGAGTCTGGTCTGTTCTTCTTCCATCAAAGTCCACTTGGCTGCCTTCTCCGCTTTCCATGAGCCTCTGGATGGCAGGTTACTGTACCAACATCGTCTAGCTAAGATGTTTTTGAAAGGAATGTTACATATTAAACTTCCTATTAGAATACCCACTTCTCCGTGGAATTTAAATTTTATGGTAGAAATTAACCATTGAGCCTTTTGAACCGGCTGCCACTTTTGACCTCCGTTTTCTTGCGTGGAAACCCCTATTTCTAGTGACCATCACCTCCGCTCGGCGTATTTCCAAGCTCCATGCCCTCATATGTAGGGAACCTTACTTGATTTTCCACAAGGAGCGGGTGGTCCTTTGTACCAACCCTTCCTTTCTTCCTAAGGTAGTCTCCGAACATACTTTTTAAATCAGTTCTTGGAGCTGCCAGTCTACTATCCAGACTACTCCAGTCAAGGTGAACATTTCCTACATACTTTAGATGTCCACCGTGTACTACTCTACTATACTAATCGGACACAGCCTATTAGAAAGACTTCTCAACTGTTCGTTCCATTTGCCCAGGGTCGCGAGGGCCTCCCGGTGGCGACTCATACTATTTCATCCTGGTTGGCACATTGTATTTCATTTCAATACAAAAAATACAAGCCTTTATCTGGACCTGTCCAAGCCCATGCCACTAGAGCTGTAGCCACCACTGCGGCTTGCTTTAAGGGAACCGCCATTTCAGATATCTGCAGTGCAGCTTACCTGGTCCATGATCCATACATTCACAAGGCACTACAATCTGGATATTGCCTCATGACATAGGACAGCCTTTGGCTGCGCAATCTTACAAGATCTCTTGTCAACTGTTCTCCCATCTGGGCATTACTGCTTCGGATTCATCCCAAAAGTATTACCTACTGCAAGAGACCACTCTGTGGAAGATAGTACCATTACGTAAAAACTTCCCATAACAGTAGATCTTTGAGTGTCTCCTGCAGTAGCTTTGTTCCTGTCCTCCATACCCCTCCTTCTCTAAGAGAGCAAGTTCTGGTCCAATGACTAGGGTTGGGATTCCTTTGGTACCTTGGCTTCCCCTCGGTCCTCACTTTGCGAGCTGAATCCGGCAGGGGAGCTGAGGATATCATGGACCACCCACACATTTATATAGGAAACAGGAAGCTGATGTCGTGTGTGGGCAGTTCCTGGTGAAAAACTGCTAGAAGAGCTGCCATGCACCACAGCGACCTCTGCTGGATGCCCCAAAGTATTACCTACTGCAAGACACACTCCTTAAAGAGCTACTGTTGCGGTAAGTTTTTACGTAACTACTTTCTAGGAGTGGTGTATGGTGGTGTAGATCCACACAACTCGCTCCAACTCCCCAGGCAAGTGACACACCTGTCTTGTTTCCAGCGTTCAATGTCTGACATTACAGGGCGGTGCCGAGGATACCACCTGGAAGGGAGGGAGGAGTCAGCTTGAAGACCTTCTGGCCTCTTATTAAAGGGAAATGATTCTGCTAGAGTGTGGATGTTCACCATATACCTGCCACTCCTAGAATTACAGTCACATGCTGTTTGCAGTCAGTATAGAGCCACTAGCACTGGCAGTTCGCAACAATGAAGCAATCAAAGGGATCAGAGTGGGAGGGGACACCCACAAAATCTCCTTGTATGCAGATGACACTTTGTTCTTCCTCACTGCATACCTTGTTACCGGCCCTACTTGAAGGATTAGAGGAGTATGGGTAGGTATTTTGATACAAGGTTAACTTGGGGAAAAATCTGAAGTCCTTAAGATGGGGAGGCCCTTCCCAGAAACCAACTGCCGAACTTCCCCTTTAAATGGGCCGCTGATAATGTTGGATATCTAGGGGTCAAGATCACACCATCGATCCCTTCATTATTCAAACTAAATTATAACAAATTAAGAACAGAAGTGAAAGTGGACCTAACTAGGTGGGAGGCATTACCACTGACCCTAGCAGGAAGGATATCAACAGTTAAAATTAACAACCTCCCACGTTTCCTCTTCCAGGCCTTACCCATCCACATTCCAGACCACTTCTGGAAAACAATTACTAAAACTATAGGAAGGTTTGTGTGGAAGAGGGGGAAACGCAGGAAGTCTGCCAGGACACTACGTCCCTCCCTAGATAAAAAGGAGTCCTAGCCATGCCAGATCTGAAATTGCCTAGCGGCCCAACTTGTCCCAGTAGTGACATGGCTTAAGTGGAGGGGAGAATCAAGATGGAGAGAAATTGAATCTGACCAGCTGATCGCAATTCCTGTCTTTATCCTCCCACATGCCGCATTCACCCCAGAAATTTGGAATGCAGTCCTTAACCCTTGGACTCGCTACACATTAAAAATAATAGCCAAAGCCCTCAAGATCACATACCCCAGATGAAGTTGGCCCCCTCACTTCAATTATTGGAGAGCCCACATTCTCTCTCCCCCCAGCAAAAACAGATCCAGGAATTTGCAGATGGAACCATAAAACGTTAACCAGATATGACTCGCCGATAAAGAACAAAGTGGTGCCAGAACTAGACACATGGTGGATTCCTTGCAGGGGGAGGGCCTCAAACAGCTAGTACAACAATCCACAAGAGACAGGGCTATCCTAGATCTAGTACTAACTGGGAAAGGATCACAGTTCTCCAGGTAGGTCACTTGGGGGCCAGTGACCATCACGTGGTATAGTTCAGTTTGGCCACTAGAACTAAATCATCCCATTCCAAGGCAAAAATATGGGACTTCAGGAGAGCTGACTTTGATAAGATGGCCAACAGTTAAGCTAGCCTTGGCAAAAAGAAATACAGGTGAGGGGGTACAGGCAAAGTGGGCAAGCATTAAGGATGCAATACTTGAAGTAACATTCCATTGTGTTAGAGAGAAAAGGAAGTGCAAAATAAGGAAACCACTTTGGTTCTCAAAAACAGTAGCAGAAAAGGTCAGAGCCAAAAGGCTGGCCTTCAGAAAATATAAGGGAACACAGCAGGATGAAGATGGCGAGGTATACTAAACTTCCCTAAGGAAAGCAGGGAAGGCAGTAAGGCAGGCAAATGCCTAAACCGAGGAAACACTAGCACAAACAGTAAAAGACTTTCTATAGCTGTATTAGTAAAAGGAGAAAGTCCAGAGGATGTATTGCTAAAATCAAAGGAGATAAGAGGGAGTGTTGTGAGGAGGAGGAGGAGGACCACGTAAAAGCATCTATACTAAATAGATACTTCTGCTCAGTATTTACTGAAGAGGTGTTGGGGCAGGGCCCACAGCTCAGCACAGTGGACACGGGGAAGGGAGGTGTGCTCTAGTCCCTTCACAAAGGAAAGGGTCCTACAAGAGCTCGATAAGCTCAGGGTGGACAAGGCAGTGGGACCTGATGGCATACATCCCAGGGTACTAAAGGAGCTAAGGTTGGAAGTAGCAGAGCCATTATCAGAACTGTTTAGTGAGTCTTTGAGCACAGGAGAGGTTTCAGAAGGGCTCATGTGATACCGCTCCACAAGAGTGGTAGCAGGGAGCTACAGACCAGTCAGTCTTACCTCAGTAGTGGGCAAGATTATGGAGACACTCCTTAAGGAAAGGATTGTGCAACATCTGGAATCCATAGGAGCACAGTATCCAAGATGGCATGGATTTACAAAAGGAAGGTCCTGTCAAACTAATCTCATAGATTTCTTTGATTGGGTAACCAGAGTGGGGGAGCAGTTTATGTCGCCTACCTTGACTTCAGCACAGCTTTTGATACTGTTCCATACAGAAGATTGATTAATAAGCTGGGTAGGCTCGGGGTAGGTCAGAAGTTGGTCAACTGGGTGGCAAACTGGTTGGCAGGCAGAAAACAGAGTGGTGGTAAACGGTATACAGTCAGAAGAGATGCAAGTCACAAGTGGGGTACCTCAGGGATCAGTCCTGGGGCCGGTCCTCATCAATATCTTCATCAGTGACATTGCAGATGGACTGGAGGGTAAGGTTTGTCTGTTTGCAGATGACACCAAGATCTGCAACATAGTAGATTATCCAGATGGGGTGGGCAGAATGAGGAGATCTGGATAAAGTAGCAAAATGGTCAGAAGAGTGGCAACTGGGGTTTAATGCAAAGAAGTGCAAGATCATGCACATGGGGAAGAGAAACCCTGTAGTCTGGGAGGGGAGTTGCTGGCAGTCACAACGGAAGAGGGAGACTTGGGCATCATCATCACAGATGACCTAAAATCATCCAAGCAGTCCACTAAAGAAGTAAGGCCAGGCATGTGTTGGGGTGTATTAGTAGAGGTATCACAAGTCAGAAGAGGGAGGTAATAATCCCTCTTTACAAGACACTGGTTAGACCCCATCTGGAGTACTGCATGCAGTACTAGAGGCCACACCTTCACAAGGACATTAACCAAACTGAGGCAGTCTAGAGAAGGGCAACCAAAATGGTGCAGGGACTACATCAGAAAACATATGAGGGCGGATTAACAGAGCTCAATATGTATACCCTAGAGCAAAGGAGGGAGAGGTGTAATATGATCAGAACAGTCAAACACCTTAAGGGCATTAACAAGGTGAGAGTCTAACATATTTCAGTGTAAGAAAAATAGCAGGACAAGAGGACACAGCATGAGATTAGAGGGAGGCTGATTTAAGGGGTAATATGAGGAAGTTCTTATTCACAGAAAGGGTGGTGGATGCATGGAATGGCCTACCTCAAGAAGTGGTGGATATGAATACAGTGCAGGGCTTCAAACGGGCATGGGATGGGCGTAAGAGAGCAATACAGATGAGTATGAATAGATGGGCCAATGGCACATTTATAAGGTGGAAAAAGAAATGGGCAGACTGGATGGGCCTTGCGGTCCTTATCTGCCGTCAACTTCTATGTTTCTATGTGGTCCCGTTTTGGATCTCCAGTCAAGATATGACCTTCCCTGTTCAGACTTTCACAGGTACCTTCAGGTTAGACATAATCTACAGACGAACCTGTTAGTTAAGCAGGTTGAAAGAGACCTCACCCCATTAGAATTATTTTTTTTTTTTTTCTTATTGGTCTGCCATGATTTAGGGCACCAGGAGCTCCATTACAGTGTCCTACAAGGCCTTACTCAACCCAGATGATTTATTTATTTATTGAATTTTGATGACCAGGTGGGCCCACTGGGCCCCGAAGGTCCCTTTTTCAGGGGCGACCCGGGAATAACAGTACAGACATTATGAACTTTGTGCAGTTACATAATACAGGAAGTTATGGGCATACAGTATTCAGCTGTTTACACATAGCAGTAGTTATTAGGGTATTATATGTCATATTGGTAAGTTGTAGTTCATGGCATTCGAACATTTGTCATGCATGTAAGTGAGACAGCATTATGGATTCCTTGTGTGAACATACTTTGAGAGCATTAGGATGGTTCATTGAGGAGAAAACTTAGTGCTACCTTGATTTTGGGGGGGGGGGGTTGAATTTTTAGTTCATAGTGGTAGTTTAGGTAGCGTCAGGTGTAGTGGCACGGGCATACACTTTTTGATAGGAGATGGGTTTTGAGTCTGGTGCGGAAGCATGGCACTGAAGGGGTTTCACGCACCTCCAACGGGAGGTGGTTCCATAAGGAGGGGGCAGCATACGAGAAGGATTTCTGGCCTGCCTTAGTCCTAGCCTTGGGAACCTCTAGCAACGTTTGGCCCGAAGACCTAAGGCTGTGCAGGTTTCTCTTTACTGTGAGGGTCCCCGAGGCTAGGGGAGGAAGTGAATTATCTTTTTCGCCAGGCAGAGCACGGGGTAACTGAGGCGTGCTTCAAAGGATGGCCAGTTAAGCTTTACTAGCGCCTCACAGTGGTGGCTCCTTGAGTGGGATAGAGTGGCAAAGCGGGTCACTTTGTTGTAAAGAACCTGTAATTTACCATACTCCCACTTTGCGATACCCTGGATGACTGACTGGGGCCGCAAATGTCAACGTTGGAAGTAGGACACTCACTGCTATGGCAGTCCTAGCTTCAAGGGTTAACGGTTCCTTAAGCCGATATAGTAATCAGAGTTTGGAGTGGATTACTTTAGTGACTTGGTCCATGTGTTGTTTGAACGTGAGGCCCTGGTCGAGGGTGAGGCCGAGGTATTTTGTAGAGGGAACAACATCTAGCTTGTTGCCCTCCAGAGATGAGAGCTAGAGAATTTGCGATCTGTCCTGTCCTAAGGCTCTTGGTCCGAACAGCATAACTTTGGTTTTATTGGTGTTAAGGACCATTTTGTTGTTAATGAGCTACCTCTCCATGATGTGAATGTCCTTTTGGAGAGAACTGGATAGGTCATCCAGGTTGTAAGAGGATGTGTAAATAACAGCATCTTCCGCATATTGGATTATATTGCTGCTTCCACAGTGCTTGTACAGTTCGTTGACTAACAACAAGAACATAAGGGGCCAGAGTATGGACCCTTGGGGTACTCCCTCCGTTAGGGACAAAGGTTTGGAGAGTTTGTCCTGCCACCTGACTCTGAGTCCGACCTGTGAGGTAGCTTTCTATCCATCTTGAGAGCGTGGGCATCTAGGCCTACGTGGAGGAGTTTTTGGAGGAGTAGTCTGTGATCCACCCAGTCGAAGGCCTTGGAGAGGTCTATAAAAACCGCCCCTGTGTTGGATCCAGCATCTAGGTCTTTAAGTACATCTGAAGAGAATTTGGTTAGGGCAGTGTCTGTCCCATGATTGGCTCTAAAGCCATGTTGCGATGGGGACAACAGCATGTGGGCTTCCAGGTGCTCCTTAAGCTGGGCATATACGATTTTCTCCTGTATTTTTGTCAGGGTACAGAGCATTGAGATTGGCCTGTAGTTTTCAATTGGTTCTGCCGGCCCTCCCTTATGGATCGGGACCACGTGCTCCTGTTTCCACAGGTCAGGGACATATCCCTCAAGTAGGGACCTATTGATCAGCCAGGTGAGTGGCTGAGCGAGCGCCGTGGCACCATCTTTTAGCAATCTCACTTTGAGTCCGTCCGGGCCTCCTGAACCTGTTGTTTTCAGGGTTTTTAGGTTGGCCAAGACCTCTTTTACCTTGGCCAGCCTCAAATGAAAGGGTGGGCAGTCAGATGGTTGAGGAACCGGCGAAGCGACCGGGTTTTTTGGCACCGATGGCCCTGCCTGATGTTTATCAGGGTTGGTGAAGTACGTATTAAGGGTCTCAGCAATTTGTGCCACATCATGTAGTGCCTTTCCGTTGGCGGTGATGGGGCCCGAGGTAATCTTTTTTTTTTTTCCCCTTCATTAGTTCATTGATGTGGGACCAGAAAGTCCTAGGTTGCCAAGGTTGGCTTTTGGAGGTGGTGAAATACTCCTTTTACGCTAGTTTGGTGGCCTGTTTACATTGGTTTCGGAGGGTCCTGTAGAGGACCCGGTCTGCTAAAGAGCTGTGTCCTTGGACTTTTCCAAGCTTTATCTGGCTGATCATCAGGGCTTTTAAGGAGGGTAATCCACTTATAGCAATGGCCCTTTACCCTGTAGGTTTAAATGGGGCCAAGAGATCAGCGCACACGTGATTGACCTGTTTAAGAAGTCCACCGCCTCATCCAAGGTAGGGAGACCTCTAATAGGGGTCCAGTCCAGGTTGCCCAGGAGAGTATTGTAGTGCTCAAGGGAGAACTTTGAGTAGTCCCTGGAAGTGAGTATTCTAGGAGGGACCCTTACCGTCCTATTCCTCCAAACACAGAAGGTGGGTGAGTGGTTGCTGAGGGCATCCGCCATGGTGCCAGCCAGTTGAAGAATATTTTTAGGGTTAGACACCAGTACCCAGTCTATGGTCTAGTGGCTGCCCGTTTTATAGTTAAACCTTGTGGGTAGGGTAACTATCTGGGAGAGGTTGGCCTCCTGAAGCATGTCTATTATTGAGGACCTGGTCTCTGTGTCCCAATGCACGTTGAAGTCACCGAGGATGATGACCTCAGTAGCAAACGCGACTGTTAAGTTTTTTGTGAGGGACTCGAGGGATTGGAGGGCCCCCTTTGGTGGACTGTAGACGCACCCTACATTAAGGTGTTTAGCACCCGAGGGTGATGCGCATAAAGATAGTTTCAATTTGGGGGTCATTGTTACGCTGAGGTTAATGTGAGCAGAGATCAAAGTAGCCTTAACGTATATAAGGACCCCACCCCCTTTTTTCTGGGTTCTATCCTTCCGGTAACACATACCCTGGGGCGGCAAATTAGTGATCTAGGATGGATGGTTTTAACCAAGTCTCAGAGACTACAAGCACATCAGGGTTGTAGAGGGCCAGCCACGCTTGTACTTTGTGTGTTTTAGGCCTAAGACTACAAATGTTCATGTGTGCTAGTCTCAAACCCCTTGTCACAGTCCAGTTTAGGTCCTGAGGGGTTGAGATGGGGGTAATGTCGACACCGCAGGCCAGGGTTGGGTTGAATGTCACCTGCCCGCAGTAGCGTCCTTAGCAGGAGGCGGAGGAATATAGGTCCGGAAGGGAACCTAGTTTTTTTAGGTTTGTATGTCAGCAAAAGAGTAGCCCTGTAGCAAATCCCGCTCCTACTGAGTTTAGTGGCTATAAGGAGGGCTAGGTTGTCGGCCAGGGGTGGGCTATAAGGGTGCCAGGCCAGGCGTTGTGCTGGTCCATTTGGTGGCTGCGCAGCAGAGACTTGTCTACTGGCTAGCCAATCCACCCAGAGGATTGAGGCGATGTACAGGGCAGCGAGGAGGAGACCCTTAATTGACCTAAGCTGGCCCAAGGTACGGGCATTCAGAGGCCAAGAGCTTGGCCTAGTAGTAACAGTACAAGGGTAATTTAGGGAGAACAGGCTGGGTGCCTGAGGGTGCCGGGATGCACAGCAGTGTTGTACTTATTTAGGTTATGTTTGTACAGTAGCTTTACTTGGCAACTTTTCTAACCCTTGAGTTCAGTAAGCAATAGCAACTCTTCTAATCCTTGAGTTCAGTAAGCAATAGGATACTTGGTTATATGGGTTACTACCACAGAGGTAGTCTAGCAACAGGTCAGTTAGAGATGAAGAAAAAAAGAAGATACAAGCAGTTAGACTTAACCCAATGGCATTGCTATTGACAGTTATTGCATAAAAGGGTAGGGTTAGCTGGTAACATTGTGAGCACACGTTTAAGTTATAGCACAATATAGGGTCCTTATTGTTTGGTATCGTTCAGCACATTATTGTTTAGTGTACACAATATAGGGTCCTTATTGTTTAGTGTACATTCAGCATTAAAAACCAGTAGACCTTTGAGGTTCATTTAGATCATTCAAGTCTTACAATAGGTAGCTGGAGTTAAGCAGTAAGTCCCCATTCAGTTGGGCTTGCCTGTAATTGATACAGGCTGATAGTGTAGAACGTGCTCACCTCTGCGCTTCCTATTGGTGTAGGGCTCACTACGGCGGCGCTGCCCCTACATAATCAGAACCACAACAGGGCGGGTGGGCGGGAAACTTTAAAAAGTTGCAGTCTGCTTCAATTTTACACTGGGGAGGTCCAGCCGACCAGATTCATGTTGGCAGCCCTCAACCCTTGGTTTCCAACTTCTCTCTCCTAGGCAAGCGCAGTTGGGGCAAACCCGTCGGTCTCCGTCGCAGCAACAGTCCTGTCCTCGATGTGATGTGCTGGGAAGGGGGAAGCAGCCTTTTTCAGCTGGCTGTAGACAACGTCACTCCCCTTCTCAGCCAATGGCTCAAGCAGCCTTAACTGTAGTCCAGCAGGAAAAAAGGTGGCAAGTGGGACCTAGGACCCTGGAAAACAGGACAAAGACGTCCACGGAAGCAAGCGGCTGGCTTTGGAGGGAAAAAGGTCTCGCAGCGTCTGTTTCGGCAGTCACTTCACTGTAGGAAGAGTCGTCTTGCCAGAAACCCTTTTTGTTTATTTTTGAAGTTGCAGTCTGCTTCCAATTTTACAGAAGTCTGCCGACCAGATTACGCTGTTGGCGCCTCAACCCCGCGGTTTCCAGCTTCTCTCTCCCTGGGCAGCGCGGGGGGGGGGCCCCAAACCCGTCTGTCTCCGTCACAGCAACAGTCCTGTCCTCGGTGTGATGTGAGATTTATGCAGTGATACATGCCCACAGACTCCAACTGGACATAGAAGCGTGGATTTCTATACCAGGGGAACAATGGCATCTGACATGGGAGAGAGGCAAGGGTGCCGGAAGATGGTAAAAGCTGAGGGGGCTGAGAATCAAAAGGGTACTTATAATGGAACAAGGCACTTTCTACTAGTTTTGCCATACAGAAATAAAAGTGGAGGGCTACGCCTTCCGCCCCAGTTCCGGCACCTATGGAGAGAGGATGGAAACTTGTGGCCTCCCCAGGTTGGCGCAAATTTAAGTGGAAATGTGTGACCCAGTTCTTTCACGTCCCTACAGTCACCAGACACTTTGCGGTGGGGAATTTGCAGATGTGTTCAGGTGTGGCCAGGAGGGATCTCATCACCACATCTCCTGGAGCTGCTCTGAACTAAGAACATTATGGTTGTAGATCAAGCCGAACTCACGGCACTTTGGGGAAACTCCAGTTCCATTAGAATTTAAGCATCTGGTCCTGGGTTTTGAGGTCCCTGATGCAGGAAGGGCACCACAGCAAAGGCACCTCAGAATTATGTGTCTAGTGGCACAAAAGGAGATAACGGCAAACTGGCTGAGAGTCACCCCACCCTCCTGAGAGGCTTGGATTAACAGGGTCCATAACATTGAGAGAATGGAACACTTGACAGCCAAACTCCAGTTAAGGGAGGATAAACATAACACTCTGTGGGCCAGATGGCAGACAAAGAGCCCTGGTGGTGGGGAAGAGGGAGAGTGGGAATAAATAAACTGGGTTAGGGAACACCGAGGGAAGCCACCAGATTGAGAGTTAGGAGTATCTACTTCCCTAGCCAACTCCAAGATGAATAAATATACGAACATACGGAATTTGCCAGCAGATAAAGGCCTAGAGGAGGTCTATAAAGTCTGTTCGAATGTGCAGCTAGCACCCCTTATTCTGTAGCTGTTCCACCCTTCCCCTTCATTAACCTTCCCCCTTGTCCTGTCCCATCCCCTTTTGAAGCAGTTCACTGCTCTACTGGATACCACTTCTGCAGGTAACTCATTCCACCCAGCCACCACCCTCTCTGTGTGTGTGTGTGTGTGTGTGTGTGTGTGTGTGTGTGTGTGTGTGTGTATATAGATATATAGATATAGATAGTATAGATAGATATAGATAGATATAGATAGATATAGATAGATATAGATAGATATAGATAGATATAGATAGATATGATATGAATATAGATAGATATATATAGATATAATATAGATATATCTATAGATAGATATATATAGATATAATAAGATATATCTATAGATAGATATATATATATAGTATATATATATATCTATATCTATATCTATATCTATGAATATCTATATCTATAGATATCTATATCTATAGATATCTATATATAGATATATACTATAGATATAGATATATATCTATATATCTATAGTATATATATATATCTATATATATATATATATATATATAGATATATATATATATATAGATATATATATCTATATATCTATAGATATATATTATATATCTATAGATATATATCTATAATCTATAGATATATATATATCCATCCCTCCTGAACCTTCCTCCTCCAGTCTCGTATCATGGCCCCTGGTGTCCCTCCCTCCTTACTTTGAACAGCCCTCTGTACCTGTCCTATTTATTCCTTTCATGTATTTAAAGGTTTCAATCATATCCCCCTGTCCCTCCTCTCCTCCAGTGAGTACATGTTCAACTCCCTTAATCTCCTCTCGTATAAGTCCCCCAGCCCCATGATCATCTTTGTCGCCCTGCGCTGCACTCCCTCCAGTAACTTAATGTTCCTCTTCAGATACGGGCGGCAGTACTCCAGGTGCGGTCTAACTAATGACCTATACAGTGGCAGAATCACCTCCTCCCTCCTCGAGGATATACCTCTTGCAGTACAATCCAGCATTTTGTTGGCCTTTGCAGCTGCCTTCCTACATTGTGCCGAGTTGTTTATTGACCCTGTAATGAGCACCCCCAGATCCTTCTTCTCTGTCTGGGCTAGCTGCACCCCCAAGCTGGTAACTCCTCCTTGGGTTCTTCATCCCAAAATGCAGCACCTTGCACTTTTTGGCATTAAACCCCAGTTGCCAGGTGTCTGACCAGGTTTCAAGCTTTGCCAGATCATCCTGCAACCCCTGCCATCCCGCTAGGTCATCCACCACCGCTCCTACCTTGGTATCATCAGCAAACAGACTGATCTTGCTCTTGATGTCCCGTGATATGTCTGCAATGAATATCCCAAACACTGATCCTAACACCGAGCCCTGTGGAACACCGCTCATCACTACCCTTGGGTGAGAGAGCTCCCCACCCACCACCACCACCCTCTGTGGCCTTCCCTGAAGCCAGTTTCCTACCCATCTCACCAGCTTTGCACCCGCCCCTGTGCCTACTAACTTACTTCCCAGCCTTTCATGCGGCACCGAGTCAGATGCCTTACTGAAGTCCAGATACAGGACATCCACTGCATGGCCCCTGTCCAGTTGCCTAGTTACCCAGTCATAGAACTCCACCAGGTTGGTTTGGCAGGATCTGCCCTGTATGAAGCCATGCTGTCTGCTGTCCTGTAGTCCTTTGGCCTCTAGGAGGACCACCAGCCCCTCCTTCAGGATAGTCTCCATTAGCTTACCCACCATGGATGTGAGGCTCACTGGTCTGTAGTTTCCCGGTTCATCCTTGAGGGCAGTCTTGTGGAGGGGCACCACATGAGCCATCCTTCAGTCCTGAGGTACACACCCCGAATGTAGTGAGGTATTAAATAGGTCTGCCAGAGGTCCTGCAAGGACCTCTGCCAGCTCCTTCAGTACCCTGGGGTGGATGCCATCTGGGCCTGGCGCCTTGTCCACCCTCTGTGTCTTCAAACCCTCCCGAACTCTGCTCTCCATGATTTCCCCATCTGTCACCCCTTCCTCCCCTGTTTCTGCCATTTACTCCCCCCTTGGGTGTCACCCCCTCTTCTCTTTAGTAAATACTGAGCAGAAGTACTTATTTAGTGCTTCTGCCTTATCGCACCCTGCTTCCACCCAACCCCCCTCCTTCCTAATCCTTATGTGTTCCTTACTGCTCCTTTTCTCCCTGATGTAACTAAAGAAGTCCTCCTCCCCTTCTTAATGCCTTGTGCCAGCCTGAGTTCTTTAGATGCTTTGGCTTCCCTTACTGCCCTTGTCACCTCCTTCGATTCTGTCAAGTACTCCTCCTGTCTCCCCCGTTTTCTTGTACTTCCTAAAGGCAGCCGTTTTCTCCTTACCTTTTCCATGACCTCCTTGCTCAAACAGCTTGGCTTCTTAGCCCTAGCCTTCTTGCTCTGGGCCTTGTAGCAGGTTTTGGTCACCTCCACTATCCCCAGCTTTATGAGCTCCCACCTCTGGTTAGTGTTCATACTAGATTGAATTCTGGCCAGGTACCCTTTTACCACTTCCCCCATCCTCCCAAAGTCGGCCCTCCTGAAGTCCAGCACTCTTGTGCCTGATTCCACTCCTTCCTTGCCCATATCCAATGTGAGCCATACTGAGTGGTGGTCACTGCCTGGCAGCGGTTCCTCCACTGTAAGTTCTCTAACAAAGTCCCCATTTGCCAGCACAGGGTCAAGGGTGTTTCCTAACCTGGCTGGTTCACTGACCATTTGCAGCAGGAAGCTGTCCTGGAAGGCATCCAGCAGTACCTGCTCCCTTCTGTTCCTGGTTGTTGGGGTACTCCAGTCCACTCCTGGCATGTTGAAGTCCCCCACAGTCACTACACTACCCTTCTTGCAGGTCCTCCTGATCTGTCCCGCTAGTTCCCTGTCTTACTCCTCCATCTGAGATGGTGGCCTGTACGCCACTCCCATTCTAAGAATCCTATTCTTGGAATCCTGGATTTGCATCCAAATTGACTCCATATTACCCTCCTCCCCTTCCTCTCTTACACACTTCAGTCCTTCCTTCACATATAGTGCCACACCCCTTCCTTTCCCAATCACCCTGTCCCTACGAAATAACCTGTACCCTGGTACAGACAGGTCCCAGTCATTGTATTGGGTGGCCAATGTTTCCGTGATGGCTGCAATGTCCACCTCTCCCTCTGCCATGAGCACCTGTAACTCTGCAGTTTTCCTCCCAAGGCTCCTAGCATTAAGGGTAACCACCTTCCACCCTCTTCCCCCTCCCTCCCCCCATCCTGCCCTCCTTTCCTAGCATCACCAACAGTACTTGCCATTTGTCCTTTGTCACTGTTATGGGGGGTAAGCTCATATGGCTTCCCATTCCCGTATGGAATATTCATACACCATGAAGTCTACTGTACCAGTATCAATGTTTTCTTTTCAGATATTATTTTCTGCTATGACCATATAGTCTAAATTCAGGGCCAAGGCTAGTTGACGAGTTATGGCCACTTAAGAGAAGGTGGAGGTATTGAAATGTATTAAAATGTATTGAAGCATATGGAAATTGAGTGTAACAGTTGGTTAACCACTAGAAATATTCTCGCAGCCTGAAGGAAGATTTTATTAAATCTAGTATACCAAAAGGCTGTACAATTGCCTGACACATTATGTAAGATATAATACTACTGAAGATATCACTCGGTACCCATGTATATTTATTTCAATAAAGCTGAGTTTAAAAAACAAAAAAAGAATTGTAGTTACAGGTGATTAACATGTTTTCACTGCCAACTGGCACCATCTGACAACTCTGTCTTTTGATACCTGGGTCAGCAGGGTTGATAACATTAGGAGGCTGGAAGAGCTGACACTTCCAGTGAGGCTCACACACAGAAAAAACATGTACTAGTGTTGTGGACGGGATGGTATTCCAGAAATACCATGGTCCTAGAGGCCACACAGGAGGGAGTAAATTAAAATGTAGGCAATGGGTTCAGAACACCTGATATGGTACCAGAAGCAGTTACTCGAGGGTTCACTTCCCTGTGTACACTATATGCCTTTCTGGTGCTGTATATTCAGAACACAAGTAGCAGTGTCAGTTTAGTGGTGCCACATTTGCACTGTAGTTTGTTTTCCTGATTTGTTATTTTATTAGAATTTTGATGACCCGGATAGGCCCATTGAGGAAAAGTTGACCCTTTTCCAGGGGTGACCTGTGGAACATAAGCATTACATAAATAATACATTGCATTAGAGATTTCTATGTACAGAAATATGGTTTAAATGTATATAAAATGGAGGATAAAGTATGGGTCGGTGTGTGTAATGTGAAGTTTACGCACATCCAAGGGGTTAGATGCTCATAAACCCAGAGAGTGAAGCTCGAGGGGTTTATGTCAGCATCTAACGCAGAGGGTGTGTGTAAACTTCAAGTTTAAACACACCAACCCATATTTTATTTTATATAATTACTGGGTTTCCCTTTTTCGCCTCAGCAGTTATATAAAATAAAGACCTTGTGTAGTGCAGCCGCGGTTCGGCTTAGTGTTAGTGTGGTGCCGAAATGGGAATCCGTCCCTGTCTTTTAAAAATGGTTTACCTCTGCCTGCGTGTCTTCCACATCTTTCAGAATAAGCCTCAAGCCCATTGATGAGCCCAATAGTTCTTATCGCAGAGTTCTTCTTGTAGTGCTCTTTTGGGAACACTGAAGTGGCTAGCAGTCAGGAACAGTCTCGCTGTCTCATGTGCAAGACAGCAGTGAAACTGCAGAGCGTGTTTGCCGCAGGCAAAAACGCTTCTTTTATAACGGCAAATTATGCCACGGTTTCCCTATGGGAAGAAGGGGAAGCCAGTTATATATCCGTTCCGGTGAGAATATAGGTACATAAGAGGAGTATTCATACATTTCTGAAGTAATGTTTTACTAGTAATAATGCATTGATAGGATAATGGAGCAATACACAGACTAATTCTTCAGGAGTTGGTTGGTGCAGTTGTGATCGTAGTTTCACAAGCACATGTAGCATCATGTCAAGAAACATAGAAAGGATTGTGAAAGTAGGTATAGTGTATATACATACTTACAAAATGGTGAGGCATTTTGATTGTGGACTGGTAGCTATTGAGTCGGGAAGATGGGAGAGGAAGGAGAGTTGGGAGGGCGGACCAGAGATGATGGAGGTTATTTACAGTTACAGATGGGAGGGGGAAAGAATATTTCTTTGAAATGTTTTTTTAAAGTGGGTAAGAGATGTACAGGAAAGTAAGCCCTGTGGGAGACTATTTCAGAGGGGCTGCAAATGCGAAGGATCTCTTACCGATAGCTAAGTGAGTCCTAGGTAGACATAGCATTAGATAGTGGGAGGATCGAAGGGTCCTGGTGAAGGGTTTCAGCAAGAGCAAATTGAAGAGGCTAGAGGGGAAGGGGAGGTGGATGAGTTTATACGTGGTACATAATAAGGGGAAGTCCAGTTTAGCTTCGAATGAAGGCCAACCTAGGGTGCTATGCACATTGCAGTGGTCTGAGCTTGGGCAGGTGCAGCATGGGCTATCCTATAATGTTTGTCCAAGTCTGTTTATGATTGGGGGATTTGCAGTGTTAAGCAGAGCTTCGTAAAGGAGGCCCGGGAGAAGATTTGCAGAGGCCGTGATTCTTCTGGAATGTGATATAAGGTAGGGGTCTGTACGGTTCAGTAGTCCTAGCTTCTGATGAGTGGATTTTATAATGTTATCTGCGTGTGTTTTGAAAAATAGGTACTCAGTGAGTGTTGCATCAAGATATTTGAAGGAGTTTACCCAGAGTGCCTCACCAGTTGAGGTCTTGACTACCAGTGGAGAATGGGTAGACAGGTCAAAGGAGGTGTGGTGGAACAACATGGTTTTAGTTAATTGTATTTATTTATTTTTTATATTGAGCAGCAGTAAGTTGTCTTTGAACCATGCCTCCAACAACTGGAGGTCCCTCTCCAAGTTGGAGTTGAGAGGAAAGAGATCCTTGGATGATCTGTAGAGTATTGTGTCATCCACATAAAGCTGTATTGACACCCCGCTGATATTTAAAGGAAACTCATTTATGAGCATGAAAAATAAGAGAAGACCCAATATGTATCCCTAGGGGACACCATTTGTGATGGGAGATGAGGATGACGTAGCACCCGACCATTTGATTCACTGAAACCTGTTGGGCAGTTGGCTAGCTATGAGTGGGAGATGTCAGGATCTAACTTGGAGAGTTTTGGTGGGAGAAGCTGATTGACTAGGTCAAAGGCTTTTGTTAGGTCCACAAAAGTCACCCCTGTTGCAGAATCCTATCCATAGCTTGAAAATGCCTGATGTGATCTGCGGGAGAGCAGATTCAGCACCATGTAGTTTCCGGAAGCTGTGCTGGTGGATGGTTGGAGCATTTGACTGCTCTAGGAATGAGTAAAGCTGGTTGTAGAGGATTCTTTCCTGTATTTTTCCGAGGGGACATAATATAAAGATTGGCCTATAGTTCTTGACAGGATGAGTAGGGCCACTTTTGTGTACAAGGGACACTTATCAGTCTTCCATTTGTCCGGTATAGTCCGTGTGAGGAAGGATTTGCTGATTAGAAGTGTTACCGGGTGAGCAGTGGCAGGTGCTCCTAGCTTGAGGAATTTTGGTTGAAGGGAATCGAATCCTGGAGAGCTTTCTGGGTTAAGACTATTTATCAGTTTTAGAACTTCTTCACTCGAGGCAAGTTTTAGATGGGAGGATGAGTTCTCAGAGTTGGCGTCCATTGTGTCATAGGGGACGGTTGGCAGACCAGTTTTATATTTGGCCATGTCCGTGAAGAAGACATTTATGCATGAAGCTGTCTGAGGGGCTAGATAGTGTAGTGCCGTTGGTGATCATGAATTGTGGGAGGCTTCGTTCCTTTCCCTTAAGTAAGCAGTTAACTTGGGACCAGAAACTCTTTGGGTTGTCAAGATTTTTTTTCTTGCAGGGATTGGAGATGGTCACGCTTCGATTAATTGGATTTTGTTTTGCAGGTGTTCCTCAGTTGCCAGTAAGAATACCAGTCTGCTGTCAGTCCAGATTTGTTTGAAGGCTTTCCAAGCCATATACAGAGTGTGCATTAGGTGTCTTAATTCCCGAGAAAGCCAAGTAGAGTGGTTACCTTTGGCTATCCTTAACTTGAAAGGGGCATGGGAGTCGAGGATGGAGGGGTAGATGTTTTAATGAAATATTCTAGAGCCTGATTTATGTCAGGAAGGGTAGTGATGGGGGTCCAGTTGACTGAGTTAAGACTGTCTATAAAAGCAGCAGCATTGAGATTTGTAAGGTCCCGTGCTTTTGTAATTTTGAGGGGGGGTGGAGTTTGTGGAAGTTATTCCTCTAGACAGGGAGTGGTCGTCTAGGGCATCATGGAAGGCTCCTGCTGGCTTGATGTTTTGATTATTGTTTGTTAACTTCCAGTCCAACAGGCTATGCCTGCCTGTTTCCGGGCTGAGTCTAGAAGGTTGGTCAATTATTTGCACTAGTTTAGCATCCGAGAGTGTGGCAAGGTAGTTAGTGCTATTTGGGCCCAACCAGTCTAGATTAAAGTCTCCACTGAGTATAATATCTTTGTGGGGGATTTTGTCCAAGATAAATGAGGAATTCAGAGTAGGAGGAAGTTGGGAGGTAGGTAGATGCAAGCTATAGTTATCTGCTTGACTTGACTGAGGGTGATCGATACAAATAGGTGTTCTATTGACAAGTTAATATTCATACCATGTAGATCACTGGATGGTAGCTTGGCCTTGGTGTAGATTAGCACCCCTTCCCCCTTCTCTTGGAGAGTCGGTCCCACCTGTAGGTGGTAAAGCCAGGTAGTGCGATTTCATGGGAAAGGATGGAGGGCTTTAAGCAGGTTTCTGTGATGCATAGGACATGTGGTTTGTAGTGCCTGACCCAGGCTTCTAGTTCAGCCATTTTACACCTGATACTTTGGATGTTCATTTTGAGCTATTTTAAGTCCCTTAATGTTGGACCAGTAAGGACATGAAGAGAGGGGGTTTGGATTTACCACCCTTCTTGGACCAGGGTCAACTCTGTATCCCCAGATAACAGTAGAAGGTAAGTCTGGGAGGGGGTGGAGGGAGAAATGGTGACTTGTAGAAGGTCTTAGCCTGAGGCAAACTTAGTGTAGTTCTGTTGTGTTGAGCAAGAGTCAAAAACCTCAGGGACGATGAGTACTCCTTTGGAGCACCTAGTGTTAAGGAAATTGGGATGTGGTGGTGTAGGTCCATGGGAGAGAGGTGAATCGCTTGTCTGCCCTCTCTTTCAAGTCTCCTTGAAGACCTACAAGGAAGGCACAGGATATTAGGAGTACCTTGGCAAAGTGTATTTTCATTCTTCAGGGTTGTCAGGACGATATATTGGGGGATAAGAACCAGGGAATCTGCCCAAAAAGTGTTGGATCTGAGCTGCAGAAGGGTTATAATTTGAAGAGTATTACGTTTGAGCTGCAGAGGGATTGTTTGGACAGCAAGAAAGGGTATAGAGTTTAGAAGGTAAGTAACATTCTACTGAAAAGTGTAGGCATTGCCCAAGTCATTGATTTGTGAATACTGTGGCTGTTTTTTTATAATGTTGCTCCCTCTAGTGGTGGGCTAGTAGAAACTGCAAATCACAAAGTGGGGAGAGGAACCTTTTCTTGCCAAGCTGTGACATGCAAGTGCCAGATAACCTAGGGCTACACCCCCTAGCAACTAGTACCTAGAAGAGAAACAGCCAAGGGTAAGGGTGGTTTGGGGGGTGAGAAAGCAAAGCA